>BMAO01023483.1:0-19135 GCA_019973975.1 Trichonephila clavata
TTTGAAATGTATTTCATCAAACCCTTATTACTTATGCATTAAAGAATCTTTTTCGAGTAAATTTTTTTATAATAAAGAATTAAAAATGTTTTACATTATTTATTTGTAGTTTATACAAATATAGACCCCTCTATTTTTTAGAAGATATTTGTAAAATAAAATGATAATATTTTTTTTAAAAAATCGAGTACCTTCACGAAGTCTGAATATACTGAAATTTAATCATCATAGATATTTTTGATTTTTAGTTACTTTAATGCAAGGTAGAGGAGGGCAAACTTTTCCACGGAACAGGCTACTTCTAATTTTTTCAAGGTGTTTCGGTTCACTCCAGTAGCAAATGTGTGGTGAGCTAAGAATTGATATGACTTTATAATATTGATTATAACTTTATAATAAATACGGAATATGTGTGCCCTTTCCTACATAACTACAAAAGAAAAAAAAAAAAACGAGCCTTATATACAGTAGTTGTATATGATGTCTAACATCTGACATTTTAACGTGGTAAATGCGCAATAGTATCTTAAATCCTGAAAAAAATTTATCGGGTATGATTGGAAATAATTTTCTACTGAATAATTATATTTTTAATGAAAATTTTATTTAATTAACACAAGGAGTAATGTGATTTTTATCAAAAATAATTATTCTTGTTAATTTGGGGAATAGTGGAGACACAATAGACTTATGATAACTAAAATATGACACACATACTACGATTTCAAAGTTCTTAAAAACCGTCGAAAAACAGCGTCAATAACATTACCACTGTTGACCTCAAAGTATGAAAAAGATACGCACTAAAATATTTATTCGAATATAATTCCATATTACTTACTCATATTTTTTTAAAAATGATGAACTTTGTCAGGCGCTTAACAATAAATACAATATTAAAATATAGTTTACACATACAAATATAACTTCAGATTTCATACACAACGAGCCCTGAGACTGACAATTGTGCGTAAGAATCCCAAGTTTATCCTGGATAAAGTCTAATAAGACTTGCTGGTACATGCAAAGCGGATTTAGAATTAAAAAAAACGAAACCGAAACCGAGTTTTTGAAATCTATAATTTAACAATATTAAAAAAGGTGGTGGCTTGATGGCTACTAGAGTTGGACCCCGATGCGAGAGTAGCGAAGGGACACCAACAAGCGCGCTGATTGGTCAACTCAAATAGCGCATGCTTCCTCGACTTCCTGTTACACATTTCCGTCCCTTTTCGCGAAATCGCTCCTAGAAATATCCAGCAACCGAGGAGAAAGATGTTACACATCAAAAAACTTATACTTTTGTGGACCGCATTTAAAGCAAAGTACAAGATACAAACATAACAATAGCCACAAATATAAATATCAAATGATACATTTATAATCAAACAATTAAAAATACATTAAAAATAAAACATTTTTATCAAAAGTTAGTTCTTGTAGTTTTAGTCAGTAGAAGACTTAGTCTGCATACTGTCAGCTCATCTTGAATACTTCGGTATAATATTACAAATTGATTTTCTCAGCTAATCACGCCAAAATGTCTTGGCGGTTCGACCGGTTGATCGCCATCGACTTAATACTCGATGTAAAAGATATGTAACTCTAGAAAAGAAACTGACAAGAAAAAAAGGCAGAAAAGTTGAAAATCATGCTTCCTTTTAGTATTGTAAAATATTGTACAATGTATAAATACAAATTGTACAAATATTGTCCTGTATATATATATTGTATATATATATATACAGGAATGCTGAGACTGCATTTTTATAACCTTCCCAAAATTTCTTCCCGCCTTTCAACCTACGCTCAGTTCTTAAAAACCGCCACAACTTCATTAATAAAAGATAATAAATCATGCACAAGATCATATAATAAATAACTCACATCAGCATTCAATTGATTAACAATTAGAATAAGCAATTGCATTATAAAAGCGTCACTACCAATATTACTTTCCATTAGAAAGGATGATGGTTTTTAAACTCTCCTTTCAAAAGACTGGGCTTCAAACGCCTCATTTTCAATGAAACATTCTTAATTGAATATTCTGGTCACAAATTCTGAAAGCATTATCCTTTTTCAAGATCAAACAATGTGGTGGTAGCCTCCGTCAGTCCTGAAATGTATGTAACGAACGAGCAAAAGATTTATTTGTTCAATGTCCTTTTTTTTACTTTTGCCTTTCATTTTTTTTATAAGAAATACTTGATCAAATCAAACTCCTAAAATTTATATACGCCTTTTGTAACACTAGATGGCTTGTAAATTAGTTATTGTATAAATTCATATACAGTTTGCAAATTTGTATGTTTGAATATTTGTTGTATTGAATAGGAGGAAAAGGTTGCTTTTGTTTTGGGAAAAACACACACACAAGAAGAAAGGAAATATTGAGAACGCTGCATTCTGGTGGGGTCTAAGTGAATGGAACATGAAAAAGATCTAATTTAGAACTCTATAAAATTCACGAACAACCTGATATTGTGAAATTCGTCATATTACAGACAGAGGCGAATTAAGGTAGTTGGAGGCCCTGGCGGTAAAAGGTTGAGGTCCATGGGCTTAAGAGTCGAAAACTAAAATAGTGAAAAGAGTCGCTTACTTTAAATTCTCAAATAAAATGTATTGCTAAAAAAAAACTCATCGGTTAAACAAAGTCTGTACATAAAAAGAATTAAAAACCTAACTTAAGAGCTTACAGTTTGCTATACAGTTTGATTTCTCTTTGGCAAATTCATCAATTATTTTTACCATATCTATTTTGTCCAAAACATTTTATCTGTACATAATATGGCTATGTTGTTCAGTTTGTGTTTTCTCACATAGTACTTCTTAACTTATTTTTAACATGTTTTAAAACTAAAAAAGATCGTTCACCTGATGCATTCGATATCGTATTGTTAAAAATATTTTCAAAAGTTTTTCTACATTAGGATTCTCTTGCACCTCGATAAATTGTATCTGTTTTCTTTTCATTTCTTGTTCCAAGGTGGCGTGGTTGGTTCGTCGCTGGCCTTTGCACTCATCAAGCTTGGGGCCCCTACCAGCGCTGGGGCCCTGGCGGCCGCCAGATCGACACCCGCTTAATCCGCCACTGATTACAGAGACTTAAATGGGCTGGCCATTTCGCTGGAATGAATGAAGATCTTTGATGTGAAAAAATCTTTCTAACTAAGCCTATGGAAAATAGACCTCGGGAAAGACCCCCCGCTACGATGGATTAATTGTATCGGAAAAAATTTTTCTAATATTTTAAGGGAAAAACTGGGAAAAAGTGCCAAAAGTAGAGATACCTGGAGACGGCCAAGTGCCCACACAGGGCTGTGGAGCGATTGAAGATGAAGAAGAAGAATATTGAGAAGGGTGATAAAGAGAGTATGAAAAATTTTGTTGAGTGAAATTAATGAAAAAATACATTAACAATTTTTCATCTCTGAAATTCATTAAAGTGTACGTACTCGGGCCGAAATTTTTTTTTTTTCAGAATTTCAACCTTACCTATGCGGAAAATTTTTTCTCTGGTACATAGATGAAGAGGAAATGAAAAAAAAAAATTTTTAAGTCTGTTTTGCCACAAGAGGAAAAAAAATGTTAGATATTTGAGTATTTTTACGGTCAAAGCTTAACATTTACTGCGATGAGAGGATATCTAATTAATAATTATAATAAAAAAATATCGTGTTCCCTTTACAACTTCTTTAAAAAATTAAGATTTTTTTTTTTAAAAAAAAGAAAGACTCACGAAATAACGGTGCACTATAAAGCGGAAAACGAAGAAAAGCATTGACTGGAGTGATTCGGCTGTGCGGGTAGAAAGTGTTTTGAAATAATGTAATAGAGAGTATACTGTTCATCATTCAGTATTCGTTTATCAATAATCATCACTTTGGTTATTTTATATTGCAGAAAACTAGTTTTACTTTGAGTCTACAACCATCCAACCAAAATGAAGACTTCATCAATTTTTTCGAAAATTCCACCCCCTTGTGGCAATATGAAATTTTTAAATTATTACTTTAATTATTTTTTTTTCTCCTTGTTCTCCCTACCATATTGCATCTTTTCCGCATAGATAAATTTCGATCAACAACTTTTTTTTCATATAACCACCCCTAGTACATCTGCACCCTAGTGCATGCACATATTCACGAATGGAAGTAATTGGCGAGTGAGAGAGAAACAAAAAGTTAAACTCGATGCAAAGAAATCAAGAAATATACAGTAAAACACGTTTAACGCGAAAACGAATATCAGTTAACACGAAATAATACAACGATCCCGACAAACTTTTTTGCATTTCCGTGCATTTTTTCTTTTAACACGATACGAAAATCGCTTTACACGAAAAGATTTTCCTTCTGGGAAATCTGTTTGAGAAAGTTTTTGTATTATTGGACTGTGCCCTGTATCAACGGAAGAATTCGTTGCAATAGTTCATGATAGTGTGTGTACAGTCCCAAATACGACAGACAAAAACAATTTGTAATTTTTTTTTCAAAACTCAAAAAATGTCATTGATGCAGATTCCGAAGATGAAAATGAAATGAACAATGCAGCACCTGTTCCCACATCATCCGAAATGAGGAACATCATGAAAAGTATGCGCAGTTATTTAGGCGCACATTCCAATGGTGAAATGAATAAGAAATTCGACGACATCCAACAGTTTGTTGATAATTTGATGCTAAAAAAACAATGAAAAGAATATATAATATCAGTTTATTTTCCAAAAACTCAATAAATGTTTTGTTTTTCATAAAACTTGAAAATTTTGAGTTAAATTTCATTAAATTCCTGTGAAGGTTTTCGTTTCATAGATTTTTATTAAATACAGGTATACATGTTATGTATATATAAGCTATGTAAATAAAATGTATTCTAATAAACTTAATTTTGTTGAATACCTGTTTTTTTTAATCTTTTTACAATATCTTTTGACACGAAAATATATTTCAGGCTCCTCAGTTACGTGTTAAACGATTTTCACTGATAATTCAGAAATCTTGATTACTCCTGAAATTTCCCAAAAAATATTCCTGAAAAATAATTTTCAAAAAAAAAATAATAATAATAATAATAACAAATGGTAAAAAAAAAGCGAGATGACAAAAACTGACTTTCTTTTCTGTCTGAAGAACACATCCACGATTTACGTGCAAATAAGCAAAGCATCATAAAGGATTATGTGCAATAATCTGCAATGAATCAACTGAACGA
Organism: Trichonephila clavata; assembly: GCA_019973975.1. Classification (NCBI taxonomy): domain Eukaryota; kingdom Metazoa; phylum Arthropoda; class Arachnida; order Araneae; family Nephilidae; genus Trichonephila; species Trichonephila clavata. The sequence goes on from BMAO01023483.1 coordinate 5,221, forward strand.
TCATTAATCATCAAAATTCGGGCTCTGGTCGTAAGATCAATCAAGTTGATGGAAGCTCTAGTGACAGAATCTGACATCACATCTGATTGGAATGCCCACAATCTGTACATGCTATTTTTTAAAAAATATTCTGCCAGAAAAAAAATGAGTGAAAAATATTTATAACAATTGTATTTGTTTGAGGGTTCTTTTTTCCCCATTTGTTTCTGCAGCAATTGCATACTTAAAATTTTCTGACATTTTTCGTGAATCTTTGGAATTGAAAAACATTTGTGTGGAATGTTTTACGTAATAAACATTTAAATGGAATTAAAAAAACTTGGGAAAAAAGTAAAATGAATTACCGTAAAATCCGGCATATAGCGCGCACTTTGAATACAAAAAATAAAATAGAAATTTAGGGATGCGCGCGTTATACGCCGGGTATAAAAATGAGAGTTTAAAGTTAAAAAAAAAATGATCTTAGAAAAAAATAAGATTTCTACATAAATCGAAATACTATTTATTTAAAGGAAACCACATTCCTAATTAACTTTAAACAGGTTGTAGTTCTAGAAATATATACTACTTTTTTAAAGTTTGGTAAAAAAACCTCAAATAAATGACTTCAAAACATAAGAGCATTGCGCGCGTACATTTCAAGTTTCTTCGTACGTGTTATACGGCGAACATACCTAAAAAAAAATACAGCTTGAAAGAAAAGGTGCGCGCTTTATACAGCGGTGTGCACGTTATATGCCGGATTTTACGGTATATTTGCAATGATTTATTATTATTCTTTAAAAATAATCATAAACCTCTTTTTTCATTTCAATGATCAATTTTAAATGGATTGAGTCCTATGGAATCAGGATCACTCTGAATAAAGTGCTTACGAAATGAATTCATTTTTTAAGTGCTATACGCCGTATTATTGATACGGGGACCCCAAGCGACAGGGGCCCCAACATATGTAAGCAAAAATAGTCAAATTTTAAAGGGGTCTAAAAAGGGCCTCCCAAGAAATGTTTGATACAGGACCCACTTAGTACTAGGCTATGCCGGGGGTGCTATATTTAGTGACTCCAATTGTCTGTTACCACTCCCTAATTTTATCATTTCTTCAATCATCTAGAAATGAAAATGAACATTTTTTTTAAAAAATTTCATGACATCATTACAGTGTGAATGTCAATCTAAAAAAGATACTGACATTTTTAGGAAATGAAAATTTAATGAAATTATAAGGATGCATTTTTGTAAAATGAATTAAAGATATCAAAAGCAATGAAATTCTTAATATAATAGAAACTATTAAATCTCCTTTTTCATTAGATAGTAATCAATAAAATAACTTTTTTTTAACAAATAAATTTTATATTTGGAGTTCAAGAAAAAACTCATCTATAATTTTTAAAAAGCTCACTTTTGCAATGTAATTTGTTTATTTTTGATTTATTAGCACAGCACAAAAGCAATTTTACACGGTATTTTGTGGGCTTATAAGAGGGGTAAAACACACCCGAAAACAGAACTTAAAAATTATCTGTCATAAGTTGCAAATTTATTTTCATTACTTAATGTAGCTATAGGGACGAAAAAGTCTATAAAAAGGTGAATACAATTTTTTTTATTTGATTGCTAGCATCGCATTGGGTTTACAGTTGCTTTCGTATTTGATTCAATGCTTTAATTTTCTGAGCAAAATGAATCCTAATTTTCATTTGTTGTCTCATTATTTTTTCGTTCATCATCTATAATTTAAATTAAAAATCTATTCTTTTTCGTGTAATTTATTAAAATTTATGTAGCGCCTGGGAAATCAGGCCACAATCAAATCAATGAAGACCTGATGCCGCCTGTAGTCAGCTATCTAGGAATCATGGAGGTAGTTAAAAGATAAAACACTTTTTTACACTTAAGTTTCTTTTAAATTGCATAATATATAGATTTAATCATAATATATGTTACACATTTCTGCTACTTATCCTACGTAATACTGAATATAGCATTAAATGTGATAACTTATTTAATTGTTGTAAAATTCGATATACCTGGAATAATAATGATTAAGAGCCGGTAGATAGAAGTCAGCCTCTTTTTCAGTACGAAAGTAAAATTTATTGTCAGTGGAGAAACCACAGTGTGAACTGGTATTGCGTCTCCCGGAAAGGCAACTGTTATGGTGTGTCGGGGGAAGGGCGGATTGCCGAATTTAGAATTAACAGAATTATTGAATACAGAATTTAAGAATAAACTAGAGAATAATTAATCATGGAAAATTTACAAACTAAAAAAAAACAAAATTAAGCTAAGAGCATTGCGAAATCATCAATTTATTTTAGCACAGAGCATTTATTATCATATTGCGATACATAAAACAGTTCATCTTATTGATGGATGAATTGAAGGAATTCAGATCAAAAGGCGAGGGAGGGGGAATAGTTATCTGTCGAAAGTTTTAAAAATATCTTTTGACACATTACTTCACGTATGTTGCAATGGTTTTTTGGTTTTCATCAAAATTGATTGCTTCGATTTCTTACTCTGTATTTAAGAGCAGATGTATTACACCTAAAAAATTAATAACATTTCATAATTATTACTTCTTTCAACTATTCAAAACATTGATTTTTTTTTTTAAATCTATAAGTTTTATAAAAGAGAAATAAGTAATTTTCAACTATTTCAATCAAATGGCCATATGAAGAAAAACAAAGGTTAAAGAAATACTTAAAGTTACTTAAAAATATGATATTTATGTATTATACCTTCAACTAATTTCGCCAAATTAGAAAATGTCGCCAATTCAAAGGACGTCGCCAAATGCTGCCATCATTATTACTATACGTAATTATTGTGTTTGAACGAGCACGAGAACGGTTTTCCACTATTGGCTAAATATCGCTGCATTGGACGAAGGCTTTTGATCTGACGAAATCAGTCGACGGTATAATACGTAAGAACCAAAAATATTTTAAAATTATATAATGCACATAAAAAATCAGTGTACTCATTCATTGCATGCAGATGACTGGAATATTTTTTTCGTCTCACAGTGACAAAATCTGAGAGATTATAGCGATTTTCATTTGTTTCACGTTTTGAAAAATCATTATACCATTACACCTCAATGATTCTTTAGATAAATAATAATTTTTAACCTGCTTCAGTTTGCATTGGATTTCAAGTAAACCTTTTTATTGGTACGATAGCCCAGACCCATTACAAATATAAAAGTCATTATTGTGAAATGGTTGCTTTAAAGCAACATTAAAGCGGGGTTCCCAAACATTTTTAACCCATGGACTTCTTTTTATAGTCAAAACTTGCCCACGGACCTCTGTTTAAAGTCAAAACTTTCCCAAGTGAAAAAGCTACATAAATGCATAGTATAAAAATTACGAATTTAACAAAAACAAACATTTTGTTGAAGAATTACTTATTGAAATTTATAACTTTCGTTTAAAATAAAATAAAAAGAAATTAATAACTTGGATGAACTTGATGAGATGTTATGAGTGTATTTATGTCCGTCTCAATGTTTGTGAGTAGCAACCGCAAATCCCCTCGAGCACTAGTTTTTAATCGGTTTTTTTTTTTTTGAGTGATGAAGTTTTTTACGGCACTTAATCCACTTTCTACCAAATAGGAAGACGGGAAAGTAGTCAACAACTTCTGTACAATAACCCATACTGTAGGATATAAAATTGGGATCTGTTTTTATAACCAAGAATTCGTGGTATCCTTGTTTAAACACTGTGGACAAAAATACAACAAACATTTGACAAAAAACCCCTTATTTGTGGATATTTCAATAAGATGCTCCTTGTATTAGTTTCGATTCATCTGTGTTTGGGATCTTAGTCCACGCGCAAAAGGGTTCATTTCCGTAATAATAAATATAGATCAAAATATTTTTTATTTTAAATTAAATCTTGCGCGGACCCCTTGACATAGTTCAAAGACCCCACAATCAATTTTAATCCCCCCCCCGAATAATAACGCAATGTCCAAAGAGTTTGAGTTACTCTTCCTTCATTGAATCTTAGATTATATATATATAAATGCCATTCATATTATCCTGGATTTTCCATAATGTGGCTTCTTTACAAACATAGTACAACTTCGCATGGAGAATAGCATCACACAGTGTGTGAAGTGTTCTAAAATAATCAAAAAGAAAGCCTTCGAGCACCTCTTGCATGATGGGCTGATTTTGTTAACTATTACAACTTCCCAAATTTCTTCCTATTTCATTCACTTAATAATAATGTCAAAAATATAGTTTTTTTTAAAGTTGGGCTAGGTAGTGTGCGCTCACACATCTAATGTGCAGCTAAGAGTGGTAGCGTATCATGCTTCCGCGCAACAGGTCCGGGGTTCAAATCCCAAGCTGGTCAAGGCCGACTTAGCCTGTCATCCTTTCAATGGGTCGATAAATGAGTACCAAGCATGCTTGGGAACTTAACACTGGGAGTTTCGTGTTAATCTGACCACCTGATCGGAACTTCTACTCATGCACCTCAGTGCCCAAGGTCATGCAAACTGAGATGGGCATAGTAGGACTTGGTCCTCATGGGCTGTAGCACCACCAGGTTTAGTTATATTAACCATACTCAATATAATTTAGCAAATTTTTTTGAAGAAAATGTGTTAAATATTCTGTAGAGTTACCATGTGCAGACATTTTGCGTGGAATGGTGAGGATATTTAATAAGAATTAAAATCTTTTTCATCCAAAACAAGCTAAGAAGAACGGTAGAAGGTAGAATGATAGATGGGGCACTTGATCTCTGATGAGGTCTTAATCCCCTATCTTGTGTTTTTGTTGAGCATTGAAATATTCACTTGCCATGATTAGTGAGTGGTGGGAAAAAATTTTAAAGTGAAGAATTTAAATTAAGAAGAAATAGAATTCGTTTCTGAGGCAAACTATAAATGCGATCTTCACCATTGTCTTAAAATTTTGAATAATTTGATAAATTTATTTTGATAAATTTTAATAATTATACAAAATTAAAATTACATCATAAATTGTTCTTTTTTATGCTTTTTCTCTCTTAGTTATGGAATTATCAAAATATTATTTAACAGTTATCAAAAAACTGTATATTTTTTCTTCTACTTCCAAATCAGTATGAAAAATTAATATATTTATTTGAAATGAGAAAAAAGAGTAATGAAAATGTAAGATCTTTGCTATGCTATAAATTATATTAAAAAATATCTTGATTATAAATATGAACAAGTGTGATGTAAATAAATCAGTTATATAACACGTGAGTCAAGAAACAGAATTTAAAGCAAGCTGGTTTATAAAAAGAATAATACGATACTAAACGAGTTCTTGATTTAAATATTCATTTTTAAAAAAGAAAAAATTCGAGACATTCAAATCATATTCATATTATCCTGAATATTTCAACATCAGCCGTCTCTCTCTTTTTTTTTATTTATTTCTGCATGTGGTCATAAATATTATACATTCATGCTTAGGAATATAACCATGAATGAAAATTTTAAGGACTTTGTAACCTGAATGGCAACAGCTTAAATATTAATTTTTTCGCTGTCAAAAAAAATATATTACTTGATTTTTAATATTATTAAGAAGGATTGAATGAAAACGTTAAGAGAGATTAAAAATCATTACATTAAATGTAAAAGATAAAAGAATTTTAAGTTTGTATTTTAAATATACATATTATGTTACCGGATATGAAAGAAAAACCGGCATTCTCCAGAGCACCTAGGCATTTATAGAATGCCTGGCGTTTTTAGGCAAAGTATGAAATACAAAAATTATCAAACACTTTCCGTGAGCTTTGTAGATAATACCTTATCATTCTATAAATGACAAATGCTGTTTAGGCAAAGTGTGAAAAAGTTCATAACACATTATTTAAAAACCGTACATTCCTCAAAGATACATAAATGTTATTTGGAAAAGATGAAAGATTACCCTTAAAAAACAATTATTCAAAATAACCTCATTTTTAGCGGATTTCTACTCAACAAAAGAAACGTACCAAGTTTGTAGGTATAATTGCTCAGAAATAGAAATTTCTTTTATCCATACTTCCCCTTAACCTCCCAGAAAAGTAGGAATCGATATCGGCAAAGCCCGTTTTTATAGAGGGTCTCTACTCCCCAGAAAAAAAAGATGCCGAATTTCAAGCTTCTGAATCTAATAACCCTCGTTTCTCCTGCTACTTCTTTTTGGGAGTCGATTTCCACAAAAATTGTTCTTAGCGAATCTTTACTCAACAAAAGAAACGTTTACCAGTTTTCAGGTATGTGGGTGTAATAATTTAAAAACAGGAATTTTTATCAACGCTTCCCCCCCCCCTCCTTGGTTGAGTGAGTGAATATTAAAAAGTCGCATTATTCAGCTCCTCGAGGGCTTTTGGTGACGGATTTCGTGCTTTTGAACCATGGTCAAGTGACGAGGACGAGACCTGAACTAGCACCCTCTCTCCCAACTACCATACCACACCAATGGGAGGAAGTTTGAGTCTCGACATATTTAACGTGCATCGGCCTCCTCTGCACGGTGGATCATCGATACCAGGCTCGAACTCATAACACGCAGGTCATGGGTCCGTTACCTTGACCACTAGGTTACCGCGGCCACCTGGCTCTTAGTAGATCTCTTCTCAACGAAAGAAACATGTCTGTTAAATTTCAAGTCTGTAGGTCTAATACTTCCGGAGATTTCGTGATGAGTTAGTGAGTGAGCGAGTCTCTTTTTAACACCCTTTTATAAGCTTTACTTGTATGTAACGAAATCATTGAACGGTTATGTGGCAGGAGCGGACACATAACATTTCGTGGCTTTAGCGGACACTTTAAAATTCATCGTGGTTTGAGCGGACACATCCCCCCCCCCATCTTAGAACAGATTTGATTATTGAATTACAATGATAAATACATTTTCGCCAATCAAATTTAATTTGAATTAAATCTTTAAGATATTAAGTGCGAATACACTTTAAAAACATAGCGCAATGTAATAAAAAATAAAAATAAAAACTTTCAGAGAAATATTTAAAAATTATTGAAAACTGTATTTTAGAGTCAAATAAATATTAGAACAGGTGCAGTTACCATAAAATTAATTAGTTTCATTAATGTAAGTAAATATATAAAAACTAGAAGTAAAATATACAAAACTGATACAAAAGTAAATAAAAGAAAAATAAATACAAGTAACCAAATACTAACTAACCTTTATTATGAAGGCATGAATATCCTTTACCATTGGATTTAATCCAACCTAGTTACAAAACTTAAAGTTTAGGCATTTTTCTAAATTGTTTGATGTTTCGAATTCTTTTACGATGTTTTCAATTCTTACATCCAATTTTACACATCCCCCCCCCTTTTATTCCAGGATCGCCTATTTCTTTAGATTTCAAATTAAAAAACACTTTTTGTGTTTCTTCTTTTAGTATTTTAACTAATAAGTGGATATTAGGCTGGTTTCTGCCAGTGATTGCATTTAATTTGGAATTCCACCCTTCTACTGTCCGCTCTGGCTGCGTAACCGTGGCTGTTCTAAGATGGGGGAAAAATGTGTCCGCTCAAACCACGATGAGTTTTAAAGTGTCCGCTAAAGCCACGAAATGTTATGTGTCCGCTCCTGCCACGTCCACTTCTGCCACGCCACCCATTGAACTCAATATTTTTACCCACTTTAACAGTCAGATTAATTCGAAACTTTGCTCACTTGTCCGGGACCGATGAAAATTCAGTAATTTTAATAATTTTGTTTCATTGTCCTGATCAAGTTATCGGTTGCGTCCCTACAGTGGACGTGGTTAGAGCGGACACATAACATTTCGTGGTCTGAGCGGACACTTCGAAACTCATCGTGGTTAGAGCGGACACATTTTTTTCTTTTAGGATGTTTTCAATTCTTTCATTCCCAGTCTTACATTTCCTTTTTATCCCAGCGTCACCTAATTCTCTGGATTTCAAATTAAAAGACACTTATTAGTTAAAACATTAAAAGAAGAAACACAAAAGTCGAATTCGAAACATCAAACACTTTAGAAAAATTCCAAACATCTTTAAGTTTTGTCACTAGGATGAAATGAATCCAATGTTAAATGATATTTATGCATTTTTCATAAAGGTTAGTCAGTATTTATTCTTTTTATTTACTTGTATATATTTTACTTCTATTATTTATTTTTATTTACATTAATGAAACTAATTAATTTTATGGCAATTGCACCTGTTCTAATATTTATTTGACTCTAAAATACAGTTTTCCACAAAATTCCTGAAATTCGTTCATACCCTTCATTATATTGTTGCTTTCTATTAATTTTTTAATATTTCTCTGAGAAAAAAAGTTTTCATTTTTATTACATTTCGCTATGTTTAAAATGTATTCACACTACAATATATTAACAATTTAATGCAAATAATTAAATTTGATTGGCAAAAATGTATTTATTATCCTTGTATTTCGATAATCGAATCTGTTCCAAGATGGGGTAAAAATGTGTCCGCTCATACCACGAAATGTTATATGTCCGCTGTAGCTCCGCCACCAGATCATCAGGATTAGCAATTTCGCATTTTCAGATCCCATCCCGTATCAGGTGGCTAATTTCAGAGCCTATTTCAGATGTGGCGACTAAAAGATTAAGTTATAACTTATTTCGATTAATTATAGCGTTTTTTAATTTTTTTAAACTATCATTTATTGTTTCTGCTTTATACATATAAATTTACGAATAAAATTAGATTCAAGAAGTGCATTTCCAGTTGACAAGTTAAAAATAAAGTATTAAAATCTTTATACTTTATTAAATTTTAAAGAGTAACATGGTGGAAAATAAGCTATTCTTAGAAGTATTTTTCACTTTATAACCACTTGTGAATTAAAAATAGAAGAATTATACTGTAAGGCGCAATTCTGTTTCATGCTAAACGTCAACAACTACATAAATTAACAGGAAGAAACAACGACACTTATGACTCGTAAAATTACGACAGAAGAACCACGGGGGAAAAATTGAGATGCCACAAACGCGGGATAAATAATTTTATTAAAAATTTCGGACGAATTCCCAACCGAATATGTGACAATTTAATATATTTCTGGAATCCATTTACACTTTTTTTTGCCTTAGTCATTTGCATCCAAAATAGATTTGCACACACATTTCCAAATAACGCGCACTTCTATTACTTGTACTTGTCAACATCTACATAATAAGTAGAGAGCGCTAATAAATATGTGACATTTAGAACGGCGAAGGGAAATAACAATAATAGAGATACTTCGAATAATGATAAAGGAATTTTTTTGTCATTATAACATTTTTTTAAGTCCTAAAATAAATTGAGACGGAAATAAGTTCTTTTTTAAGTTTTTCTTCTAATCTGCTAACTCTTTATCTGAAATCAGTAAAAAAAATTTTACAACGGAAAAAAAAACACAGTCTTGCTATATATCTTGTATCAGTTGTCCCCAACACCCAGGCCACCCAAGAAACATTAAATTATTTCCATTTTATTTGCTGGGGTGCATTTCTCTCGGCTTTATGCAATTTTCCATGGAAATCAATTTATATTCATTTTTTGTGTAACTGTATATTATTCTGAAGTAATTCTGACTGAATATTATTAAATATTATTCAATTAAAATTATTAAATCAAACTAAACTAAACTCACTGGCGCAACAGCCCTTGCGGTCCAATACCTATTGTGCCCATTTCAGTTTTCATGACCTCGGGAGCTGAGATGCATGCAGATGTTCCGGTCAGGTGGTCAGTCTGATGTGAACCCCCCTGTGTTTAGTTCCCAAGCAAACTTGGTACTCATTTGTCGACCCACTGAAGGGATGAAAGACTGAATCGACCTTTCCCAGCCCAGGGATTGAACCCCGGACCTGTGGCGTTAAAACGCAATATACTACCACTCAACCACTTGGCTTCTATTAAATCAAAACAATCTAAAATTTAAATTATCAACGTCCCCCCCCCTCCACGGGTCGCGGTAAAATTATCAAACGTTGACCGGTTCGGGGCGATAAAAAGGTTGGAGAACGCTCAGTGGCGAACACAAAGGGGTCCGGTCTCCCCCCTCCCTCCCAGAGTCCTTGATTTTTTTCGATTGATTTTTTTCTATGTATATAGTACGTAAAGTATTTGTCATAATTTTGTTAATTAATGCTAATTATTTATTCAATAAAGAGTTTTTTACTTTTTTTTGTTCCCGAAAATCGACAAAATAAAAAATAAAAATGTTGGAGCATGATACAAAAATGGTGGGGAACTGATCCTGGATACCTCCCCCCTCTCCCTGAAAAATTTCTGTGTGCTCCACTGGGAACGCTGTATTACGTGACATGCAAATAATAATAATAATAATTCTGGAATTTAAATTTTGATAAAGAATTGGATTTTTGATTATATGATTGCTGATTAATGACTTACTTAGAAGTAACAAAAAAGGTTATACCACGCCGAAAAAAAAACTTTAAGAGTTAGAGTGAGTGAGTGTTTATTAACGTCGTACTCTAAGGCAACACGAGGGCTATTGACAACTAACCTTTAATTTTGAGCCTCGTTAGAGTGGCGAAGATAACACTTGACCTGGCATCCCCACTTACCCGTAATTTACACATCACGTCAACGTAAGGACTTCGAGCCACAAAAGGTTTAACGTGAATCAGTCTTTCTATAAAGGTCTTCACTGACGCCCAAGTGATGTCAAACCCATGGTGCAAACAGGGGTGGGGAGGGGGTCTAGGAATCCGGACCCCTGCCATCGTTCTTTATTTTTTTTTCCGATTGATTATAGTCCTATGTAAAAAAGTACGTAAAAAAATCAAAAACAAAAGGTAACAATTTCTGTTCTGATAAATGAAAAAAATAAACTTTTCCCCTTCTTCCCCTTCAAAATTAATCACAATTAATTATCCAACAATTATAAATAATATTATTATTTAATTATAATTTTTTTTCAATTAAACAAAACTCTAGTGTAATATTCAATTCCGAGAACGTTCTGGATTCTTTTCTTAGTCATTTAGAATAAAAAAAAAAAATATATGAACGAAAAAAAACGTTCATAATCCCCACATACGACGCAGTTCAGTTTCGTCTATAAAATGTCAACGATTAACATAACTATCAGAGATGAACAACGCTGATGAGAAACGTGAAAATATGTTTAGCCAACACAGCTGTTTCGATGTTCCTTTGAAGCATCAAATAGGGAAGAGTTCATCTCAAATATCGCGTTCGAGAAGAGGTTTAACACTCCCTCCAGTTGGTCATCATCGTGTGAGGCCGATGAATCATATGGAATCATTCACCGAAAATACGCTTCATCATCGCTTGCTGCTTCGTGCTACGGACGATTTTTGATGACGCTCCTGTCAATGAAAACAGAGCTGCATTTTGTTCTTCCCGCAGCTTGCAGGCGTTTCGTTTAAAAAATTAGGATCTATGAAATAGCACTGTGGCGCCACAACTGGGAATAAAAAGATCCCGCGTTGCGTTTGCATTCGAAATGATGGTGGTTAAGTGACGCATAGGGATAACCTCCAGAAACCAGGCTTTCCCTCGGAACATTTGTGCGTCGCTGGACTTACACCACGTAATGCGCGTTTATTTGTCCTTAATTTCTGCGGAATTAAGCTGAACAAGCATTGCGTGCGCTGGTCCATTTCTAGGATTTCATTTTCTTCTACGCTTTGAGAGTTGCATCGAATTGCGCTGATTTAAATATTTCGGAAGAGTTGAGTAATACGGAAAACTGTAACGAGTGATATAATTTTCGCACGCCGAAGTAATGTTTGCAAAAAAGGAGGAAAAAGGAAATTCAGAATACAAATCAGATGTAGAACAGTCCAAAAATTTTAAGCATTTTAGATATAAAATTGAAAAATTTTTATCTTAATAATAAATTTTTTATTAGTTTAATTTATATAAATCTTTGTGTGTGTGTGCACTTTATTCTTCTTTTTATTAAGGTTAGAGTTATTATTAGTTATCAGAAAGTTTTACCGAAGCAAATATTTTACTTCAGTAATCCAAAAATAAAAATTAAAAAAACAAAAAAAGAAACGCAACCAAAAAGTTGTTGTTTTTTCTATTTAGAGTAAAAATACAAGCCACATTTGTAAAAATGAATTTCTTTTGTTTTTTTCATAAGAAAATAGTTTTATATAATTTCCATTGAAAGTTATCAATAGCGCTCACAAGGGGTGGTCTCCGGGTCCGGAGCCCCCTCCCCCATAGCCCTTGATTTTTTGTTTGATTGTAATCTTACGAAAATATAACGTAAAATTAACTGTAAAATCCGGCGTATAATACGTACATTTAACACGAAAAATAAGATCGAAATTACAGATAAGATATAAGATAACAGGTGCGCGTTATACGCTGGGTATAAAAAAGTGAGAGCCTTAAAAAAAAATTTGAGCATAGAAAAAAATTAGACTTTTACATATATCGAAATACTATGTATTTAAAAGAATTGACACTTCTTATGAACTGAAATGGCTGTAGTTCTAGAAGTATACTATTTTTTTCTATACTTTTGAAAAAAATCTCGAAAAAATGACTTCAAAACATAAAAGCAATGCATATGTATATTTCAGGTTTCTTCATAAAAGAAAAAGGGGGGGGGGCGTTTATACGGCGAACGTACCTAAAAATTAAAAAATGCAGCTCGAAAACATGGATGCGCTTTATACGCCGGATTTTACGGAAATTAAGTATTTATTTTTATAATTTTATTAATTTATGCTAATTATTTATTCCATAATTAATTTTAACTGTTTTTTTTCCCGAAAATCGCAAAATCAAAACAATATTTTGGGCATTGTATTGGAGCATGAAACGAGAATGGAGATTCTTCGACCCTGGCTCCCCTCCTCTAGAAAAGTTTCCTGTGTACGCCACTGAAAGTTATTAAAGTACATCTTGATTGCTTAATATTTTTACCAACGCTTGTTTATTACATGAATATAAAAATTCTGTACTACTATATACAATTAAATAATTTCTTCCATGATCGTTAATAATTTCTGAATCGGGTGAAAATCGCTACTCTAGAGCTACGGAAAGCCAGTGAACAGTCACATCTTTTTTTAAAAAAATGACAACCTGAATTGGCACCAATTTTGCTAGATATTTCAGGCTCAGTTAAATTTTAGCTGCCGTTTTTCTAAACAGCAATCATATTTTCAATCGAAACTTAAATTCAAGATTTAACCGATAGCGTCACTAAAATTCGCGTAATTAATCTTGATTATTTCTTTGAAATGGAAACTTAAGTAGTGGTATTAATCTTTAAGGGAAAAAATCCCAACTTATAAAAAATAAGACTTTGAGTGTTGTTGTGCGGCTGTAATATTACACACACACTACATTATAATACACTACATAGGGACATAAATTACTTAGTACATATTACATAGGCAAAAATTTCATTTTTGTGAATTTAACTACGGAGTAAAATTATGATTTAAAGTCATTAAATTCTTATTTAATAATGAGAAATCTCATTTGTTTAGTTATCTTTTTTCCAGTACACACAAGTACTTTGACAACAAAATATTGACCACAGTCCCCCCTTCCACATGTTAAAACAATAATTTTAATCTTCAGGAGTATGTTTTCAATATCTTTTCTTTTAAACATTAAAGTTGTACTTTTTCAAATATTTTTGAAACATTCTCTTAAAGATATAGTATAATTTTCTTTGTAGTATATTAGATAACGTATCAAATTTAATAAAGTTCCCTTAAATATTTTCCGTGAGATTATGCAAAGTACTGTAGAAATTAATTTGTGTGAGAGCCCTTTTATTGACTACTTTAAACACTACAGCTACTCTTTTCGAAAAGCAAACTGGTAAAATATTTTCAACTTCTGGAAAGTTTCATTTTTAAAAAAATGT
>BMAO01023484.1:0-16295 GCA_019973975.1 Trichonephila clavata
CATTCCGATCACGGGGTCTCGATGAGTCCCGTATCGTTATTTTTCGTCACTACCTCCCCGAGCCGGGAGTGGGTAATTTGCGTGCCTGCTGCCTTCCTTAGATGTGGTAGCCGTCTCTCAGGCTCCCTCTCCGGAATCGAACCCTGATTCCCCGTCACCCGTGGCGACCACGGTAGGCGCATGACCTACCGTCGACAGTTGATAGGGCAGACACTTGAAAGATGCGTCGCCGGGACGGGCCCGTGCGATCTGCCAAAGTTACTCAGCTTCGGTTCACGTTTCCGATCCCCACCCCGAGAGGAGGGGCCGGTCACAATCTAATAAGCGCTCGTCCCCGGAGGGTCGGAGCTCGGCTGCATGTATTAGCTCTAGAATTGCCACAGTTATCCAGTAGCGTCACGATCCAATGAACCGTGACTGATTTAATGAGCCATTTGCGGTTTCGTCGCCGTCGGAGCGGCAAGTACTGGACATGCATGGCTTAATCTTTGAGACAAGCATATGCTACTGGCAGGATCAACCAGGTATCCTTCCATTTCCTTTCGTCGAACGGCGAGCGGAACAGTCCGCACGCCGCCGGCCTTACACTTCGGTTCACCATCCACTTTACGACGTGCGCAAGGGAACGCAGTCTGAAGCGTTCGCTTCCGTAGATTTCGAAAGAGCCGTCGGCCATCGTGAGGATCAGGCCGGCTCCGTGGCAGAGCAAATGCGAGACTCGCCGAAGCCTCCGGAGAGGCCGGGCGAGCCGAGCAGAGAGACAGGTTGTGTCCCGCCGAAGCGGGAGATACACGGTCCCGGCGAACCCAGCACGGGACCAATCAGAGACGGGTCACCCCATCGGAAGCAACCGCCGGTCCGCAGAGCTCGACGAAACTAGGACGACGGCGCCTCCCGCCCGACAACATGGACACGTTGCAGGCTTCGCACGCGACGTCGTCGTCGTTCCGCCTCGCTCCGCAGTCGACGGCAGTCGCCTCGACGAGAGGCAACACCGCAGTCCGGGACGATCTACTTGAATGCAGTTCCGCGACGATCCACTTCTCCGCGACCATCTGATGGAATTCACCGCGACGACACACTCTTCCGTCAATCTCCTACGGTCCTCTTCCGTCAATCCCCTACGGTCCTCTTCCGTCAGGTCCCCTTCCTTCCGTCTAGGCCGGGGCAGGTCCTCTTCCGTCCACTGACAGGCTTCTCCTCGGGGATCCGTCCAACGCGTTCCTCCGCCGGACCCTAACCTACGACGCGGCTGGCCAGAGAGAAAATCCTTCGGCAGCCTCCTGGGAGGCACCATTCTAGAGGCTGGTCACCCCATCGGAAGCAACCGCCGGCCCGCAGAGCTCCACCGTATTCCGACGACGGCACCTCCCGCCCGACAACATGGACACGTTGCAGGCTTCGCACGCGACGTCGTCGTCGTTCCGGTCCGCTCCGCAGTCGACGGCAGTCGCCTCGACGAGAGGCAACATCGTGGTCCCGCCGAAGCGGGAGATACACGGTCCCGGCGAACCCAGCACGGGACAATCAGAGACGGGTCACCCATCGGAAGCCGCAACCGCCGAAGCGGGAGGCATCACCACCCGGTCCCGCGCTCGACCACCCAGCACGGGACGATATAAAACACATCACGGCTATCAGAGCACGGACAACCACATGCCCCCACCGAAGCAACCCGCACGCCACGATCCGACGCGAATACCTGCCGTCAGGCTCGCGACGTCGTTACGTTGTCAGCAGTCGACTCCGGAGGCGCCGCGGACGATATAAATACGATCATCCGGCTATCAGAGCACGGGACAATCACACATGCCCCTTCCGAAGCGACCGCATCGCTCACCGAATTCCGACGCGAATAAAACCTGCCCCGTTCCAGGCTTCGCTCGCGACGTCGTTACGGTTCGCTCAGCAGTCGACCTCCTCGGAGGCGGCCCGGCCGACAAAGCACGGCACGGACTACTCGGCCCCTGCCCGAGGGGGGTGACGTAGGCAGATCCGCAGAGCTCGCCGAATCCAGACGTCACCTCGCAACCTGGGCACGTTGAGAGGTTTCGCACGCGATCCGGTTCGTTCATTGGAAACCAGTCCACCACATCAGGAGACTCAGATCCAACCCACTCGAGTGGTGTTTCGATCATGACTCTCAGACCTGATACCTCAGACAGGTCCTCCCATATAGGGTATCGACCTGTCCAGATATCTTGGAAACGATTTCGATCTGCGGTCCTCCGCGGCACCGGGCGTCCGGGGGAGGAGGGGAGGGGAGAGAATCCTGCCCCACTTCTTTACCTCGAAATCGTGGGAACACCGGAATCCGAGTACGGAAAACGTCGCGCCCCGAAGGGCTCCGGGCGACGACAGCACCACCGCCCGACCTCGGCGGCGGGGTGTCGTGACCGCGATTCCGCCGGGGCACCACTCTTCCGGTTCCTTCGCAGGTACGGAGAGAGCTGTGCGTCGTCGGAACGAAGAGACCGCGAACCCGCCGCCTGGACCGGACCGGCGAGTGGTCGTGACCCCGGCTCCGCCGGAGCACCACCTCTCCCGTTACGACGCAACACCACTCTCCAGAGGCACGGAGAGAGTGGTGCGTCGTCGGAACGAAGAGACCGCGAACCCGCCGCCTGGACCGGACCGGCGAGTGGTCGTGACCCCGGCTCCGCCGGAGCACCACCTCTCCCGTTACGACGCAACACCACTCTCCAGAGGCACGGAGAGAGTGGTGCGTCGTCGGAACGAAGAGACCGCGAACCCGCCGCCTGGACCGGACCGGCGAGTGGTCGTGACCCCGGCTCCGCCGGAGCACCACCTCTCCCGTTACGACGCAACACCACTCTCCAGAGGCACGGAGAGAGTGGTGCGTCGTCGGAACGAAGAGACCGCGAACCCGCCGTTGCAAAATCAACGGCGAGCTGTCGTGACTCCGACTCCGCCGGAGCACGACGCGTTCCGTTTCGCTCCGAGGCACCGGCCCGAGGGGTGCCCCGGCGGAACGCAGGGACCGCGAGCACGCCGCCGGGTCCCGGGAGGGCCACCTCGCGTTATACCAAAACGCGAGAAGGAAGCTCGAGAGCGCTCATCCGAGGACCGTCGACATCATTCGTGCACTCGCACCCCGCCCCGAGAGCGAGAGGAGAGCTCCTGTCGAACCTCGGAAGTGCAGCTCGATCGAGCACACACCTCCCCCTATATAGGGCAACTGGCGTGCCAGCTATCTTGGAAACGTTCTTCGTCTCCGGTGCGCTGCGGCATGATGCTTGCCGACGGGGAGGGGAGGGGACAGAATCTCGTGCAGTTTCTTAGGCAAAATGTGGGACCAAAAATTCATTTTTGAGAAAAAATGGAAATTTCCAAAGAACTCTCGACAGACCTCGCGCTACTTCGTTTTCGGACCACTCGCCGAATTTCGGGGTCCTGGGACCCTTTTTCGGGGAGTTGATTTCGGGGGTCCCGAAACTTCAAAAATTCGTAACTCGGGAACCGAAGGGAATTTCCGCTCGAAACCGGTACCGCGGAAGGGGACCGGGGATCTCCTTCCCCCGTTTCGATCTCGGAGCCCTGCCTCCAAGGGGGTCCCCTGGGGGTCCCTTCCGAAAAACGTTTTTTTTCTGCCCTTTTCGCCCCTAAATCCTAAACCGGAGCCTCCGAGGACTTCTTTCTGGTACGGATCGAAAGGCCAGGTCGCGGGCTCCCGAAAAAATTTTTTTTAAAAAATTGGCTCCTGCGGGGGCCCCGTGGGGGGGACCCTAGCTGTACCTTGCGCGGCTTCCCGAGGCCCCCCCCGATCGTCGTGGAGTCTCGAAAAAAATTGTGCCGGTGCGTCGCGACGAGGCGCGCCTCGTATCGGAGTCTCGTAATTTTGGAACCAACGGGGGCCCCTGCAGACGCCGGGCCCCGAGACGACACGACGCCCTTTCCGGAAGGAGAACCCGCCGTTCGATTTCGATCGGGAAGATGTCGATAGACGCGTCTCGACGGGTTCTACCTCGGTACCCAATTCGGAGGCGATCGGACACCTTGCAGGGGCTCCCGGGCCCGAAAAAAAAAATTTTGAGGGCCCCGGAAGGGAACGCAAAAAGAAGTTACGGTCCGATTTCGTCGATCGACCCGTCCAAATGTGCGTATTCGAGAGCTCTTTCGTTTAAAATTAAGTTTGAGTCGCTAGCCCTCTCCGTTCGCGAGTTATTCGAAAACGTTGCGTTTCGATTTTGGACTTAGAAAAAATTCGCGAAATTTGGATATCTCGGAATAAAAAAAAAAGTTTCCAATGTATTTCGACAAAACGCACCTCAGTCGATACGTGACGACGAGGTCTATCTTTTAATAACTCATTTACGAAATTTGACCCTTTTTTCCGGGAGTTATTCGAAAACGTTGCGTTTCGAACCCGGGACTTTGAAATTTTCGCGACATTTCGAAACACCTCCTCCGCCCGTAAAACGCGAACCGAACGAGTCACGAGCTCTAATCTTCGCAGGCGGGTAGGTCCCGTCGAGAGGAACCCGAAAACACGAGATTCGGGATCCTGGCCCCGAATCCGGGCCCGCTACGAGGTGGGCCCCGAAAACGCTCCCGGGCCCCCAGATCGCGAACGGGCGTCCCGGGACGCACGAGAAATTTATCTCGGGTAGGACTCGACGCCGCCCGCTTCCCCAGCGATTTTCGGAGCCCTGCCCGCAACGGGGGGCCCCGTGGAAAAAGGGGCCCGAGGTCGCCTTCGGGAGGCCGGGGACCCGAAAGTGGACGGAATTTCGGAATTCCGATTTCGGATTCGAGCTCGTCTCGCCGAGACGGACCGGAATCTGGATTTCCGGGAAGATCCCGCGAGCGGTTCCGAAATGAAGAGCGGGAGAAGGTGTTTTTTTTTTATTTTCCGGGACCGGAAACCGCGGTTTTTCCGCCCTGTCCGGAGAACCGTTCCGAATGGGGAAGAGAGGACGACGTGCCGGGACAGCCCCGGAGGTGCCGCGTCGGAAGAGCTCCTTTCCGGTTCCGGGAGTCGACCGCAGCGCCCCCTGCGTCCGTTTTTCCCGTTTTTTTCCCATTTTTCCCGGAGGGCGAACCCGCGGGATTTCCGTTTTTTCGACCCCGGGGTCGAGCGGGGGACCGCCCGAGGAGCCCTCCGAAAAAAACTCGGGGTCCCGGCGGGTCTTTTTCGGCGTTTCGGAGAGTTCGGAAATCGAAAGAAAAAAAAATTTTCGAATTTCTCCGGAACGGTCCGAAAAAAAAAATATTCGATCTAAAATTAAGAAAAAAACATGTTTCTCCTCGCCTCGCCGAGATCTTCCAGAATCTGCAAAGTTTTTTGACTTGAGACTCGTAGTTAAAAAGTTGTGTCCTCGGAAAGGGTCATTTTCCTCAGGAAAATTCGAAAAAATTCATTTTTTTCAAAAATTAATAAAAAAAAAAGTTTTATAGATAGAAGAAAACTCAACATATATTTTTTTCTCGCCTCGAACAGCCCTTTCAGAATCTGTAAAGTTTTTGTTCGTGGGTCTAATAACAAAAAAGTTGCGTCCTCGGAAAGGGTCATTTTCCTCATGAAAATTGGAAAAAATTATTTTTCTTTCAAACCTGAATAAAAAAAAAAGTTTTATAGATACAGGAAAACTCAACATATATTTTTTTCTCGCCTTGAAGCGATCTTTCAGAATCTGTAAAGTTTTTGTTCGTGGGTCTAATAACAAAAAAGTTGTCTCCTCGGAAATGGTCATTTTCCTCATTAAAATTCGAAAAATTTAATTTTTTTCAAACCTGAATAAAAAAAAAAGTTTCACAGATACAGGAAAACGTAACATATATTTTTTTCTCGCCTCGAATAGATCTTTCAGAATCTGCAAAGTTTACGTTAGTGGGACCAATAACAAAAAAGTTGTGTCCTCGGATAGGGTCATTTTCCTCATTAAAATTAGAAAAATTCATTTTTTTCAAAAATTAATAAAAACAAAAGTTTCACAGATACGGGAAAACTCAACATATATTTTTTTCTCGCCTCGAACAGCCCTTTCAGAATCTGTAAAGTTTATGTTCGTGGGTCCAATAACAAAAAAGTTGTGTCCTCGGATAGGGTCATTTTCCTCATGAAAATTCGAAAAATTTAATTTTTTTCAAACCTGAATAAAAAAAAAAGTTTCACAGATACGGGAAAACGTAACATATATTTTTTTCTCGCCTCGAACAGCCCTTTCGGAATCTGTAAAGTTTTTGTTCGTGGGTCTAATAACAAAAAAGTTGTGTCCTTGGAAATGGTCATTTTCCTCATTAAAATTCGAAAAATTTAATTTTTTTCAAACCTGAATAAAAAAAAAGGTTTCACAGATACAGGAAAACGTAACATATATTTTTTTCTCGCCTCGAACAGCCCTTTCAGAATCTGTAAAGTTTTTGTTCGTGGGTCCAATAACAAAAAAGTTGCGTCCTCGGAAATGGTCATTTTCCTCATTAAAATTAGAAAAATTTATTTTTTTTTAAACCTGAATAAAATAAAAAGTTTCACAGATACAGGAAAACGTAACATATATTTTTTTCTCGCCTCGAACAGCCCTTTCAGAATCTGTAAAGTTTATGTTCGTGAGACCGATAGTTAAAAAGTTGTGTCCTTGGAAAAGGTCATTTTTCTCACGTAAAATCAAAAGTTTTAATTTTCTTTCAAACCTGAATAAAAAAAAAAGTTTCACAGATACAGGAAAACGTAACATATATTTTTTTCTCGCCTCGAACAGCCCTTTCAGAATCTGTAAAGTTTTTGTTCGTGGGTCTCATAACAAAAAAGTTGCGTCCTCGGAAAGGGTCATTTTCCTCATGAAAATTCGAAAAATTTATTTTTCTTTCAAACCTGAATAAAAAAAAAAGTTTCACAGATACAGGAAAACGTAACATATATTTTTTTCTCGCCTCGAACAGCCCTTTCAGAATCTGTAAAGTTTTTGTTCGTGGGTCTAATAACAAAAAAGTTGTGTCCTTGGAAAAGGTCATTTTTCTCACGTAAAATCCAAAATTTTAATTTTCTTTCAAACCTGAATAAAAAAAAAAGTTTTATAGATACAGGAAAACGTAACATATATTTTTTTCTCGCCTCGAACAGCTCTTTCAGAATCTGTAAAGTTTTTGTTCGTGGGTCCAATAACAAAAAAGTTGTCTCCTCGGATAGGGTCATTTTCCTCATTAAAATTCGAAAAATTTAATTTTTTTCAAACCTGAATAAAAAAAAAAGTTTTATAGATACAGGAAAACTTAACATATATTTTTTTCTCGCCTTGAAGAGATCTTTCAGTATCTGTAAAGTTTTTGTTCGTGGGTCCAATAACAAAAAAGTTGTGTCCTTGGAAATGGTCATTTTCCTCATTAAAATTAGAAAAATTTATTTTTTTTTAAACCTGAATAAAATAAAAAGTTTCACAGATACGGGAAAACGTAACATATATTTTTTTCTCGCCTCGAACAGCCCTTTCAGAATCTGTAAAGTTTTTGTTCGTGGGTCTGATAACAAAAAAGTTGCGTCCTCGGAAAGGGTCATTTTCCTCATTAAAATTCGAAAAATTTAAATTTTTTCAAACCTGAATCAAAAAAAAAGTTTCACAGATACAGGAAAACGTAACATATATTTTTTTCTCGCCTCGAATAGATCTTTCAGAATCTGCAAAGTTTACGTTAGTGGGACCAATAACAAAAAAGTTGTGTCCTCGGATAGGGTCATTTTCCTCATTAAAATTAGAAAAATTCATTTTTTTCAAAAATTAATAAAAACAAAAGTTTCACAGATACGGGAAAACTCAACATATATTTTTTTCTCGCCTCGAACAGCCCTTTCAGAATCTGTAAAGTTTATGTTCGTGGGTCCAATAACAAAAAAGTTGTGTCCTCGGATAGGGTCATTTTCCTCATGAAAATTCGAAAAATTTAATTTTTTTCAAACCTGAATAAAAAAAAAAGTTTCACAGATACGGGAAAACGTAACATATATTTTTTTCTCGCCTCGAACAGCCCTTTCGGAATCTGTAAAGTTTTTGTTCGTGGGTCTAATAACAAAAAAGTTGTGTCCTTGGAAATGGTCATTTTCCTCATTAAAATTCGAAAAATTTAATTTTTTTCAAACCTGAATAAAAAAAAAGGTTTCACAGATACAGGAAAACGTAACATATATTTTTTTCTCGCCTCGAACAGCCCTTTCAGAATCTGTAAAGTTTTTGTTCTTGGGTCCAATAACAAAAAAGTTGTGTCCTCGGAAATGGTCATTTTCCTCATTAAAATTAGAAAAATTTATTTTTTTTCAAACCTGAATAAAAAAAAAAGTTTCACAGATACAGGAAAACGTAACATATATTTTTTTCTCGCCTCGAACAGCCCTTTCAGAATCTGTAAAGTTTATGTTCGTGGGTCCGATAAAAAAAAAGTTGTGTCCTAGGAAAGGGTCATTTTCCTCATTAAAATTCCAAAAATTTAAATTTTTTCAAACCTGAATAAAAAAAAAAGTTTCACAGATACAGGAAAACGTAACATATATTTTTTTCTCGCCTCGAACAGCCCTTTCAGAATCTGTAAAGTTTTTGTTCGTGGGTCTAATAACAAAAAAGTTGTGTCCTTGGAAAAGGTCATTTTCCTCACGTAAAATCCAAAATTTTAATTTTCTTTCAAACCTGAATAAAAAAAAAAGTTTCACAGATACAAGAAAACTCAACATATATTTTTTTCTCGCCTCGAACAGCCCTTTCAGAATCTGTAAAGTTTATGTTCGTGGGTCCAATAACAAAAAAGTTGTGTCCTCGGAAAAGGTCATTTCCCTCGTGAAAAATTCCAAAATTTTAAATGTTTTCAAACCTGAATAAAAAAAAAAGTTTCAGAGATACAGGAAAACTCAACATATATTTTTTTCTCGCCTCGAATAGATCTTTCAGAATCTGCAAAGTTTACGTCAGTGGGTCCAATAACAAAAAAGTTGTGCGAGGAGCAAGGGTCCTCTCTTTAGTGAAAAATCGAAAAATCCGACGCTTCGGAGAGCCCCCGACGGAAAAGTTGCGGCGGCATCGGGAAAAGGACCGGAAATTCGGAAAGGGCGCACCCGGTTCCACCCGGGGTGCGGATTCGGCGCGTTTCGGACGGCCGCCGGGGATCCAAGTCGTCACGTGGGCGTGGTGCGGAAGCGCGGAGCACCGGAGTCCCTCCGTTTCGCTCCTTTCGACCCGCCGCACGGTTCGCTTCCTCTTTTCTTCCATTCCCGCGCTTCCGGAGACCTCTCCGATCCTTTCGGGACGTTTCTTCCATCCCTACTTTTTAAAAAAAATTTCAGAGATTTTTTTTCCCGACCCGAATAAAAAAGAAAGTTACGGAGCCGTCCTCGAAAAAAGCACATCCTCGTCTTCGTCTCGGCGAGTTCTTTCGGGATACGTAAAGATCGATTCGTTCGGTGCGATAGGTAAAGAGCAGCGCGCGGAGCAAGGGTCGTTTTTCCGGAGGAAAATCGGAAAAATTCCGAGTCGCTTCAAGGTCCATCGAAGGAGAGAGTTTCGGAGCTAGGTGCGAAAACGGCACGTCGGCGTGTTCGTCTCGTCGAGGCCTTTCCGAATCTGTAAAGATCAATTCGCGGAAACCGACGGCGCGAAAGTGGCTCGCGGAGAGAGGGTCTTTTTTCTCCGGAAAATTCGAAAAACTTCAATGTTTTTTCCGACCCCTTTTCCGACGAGCTACGCTTCGAAAAAGTACACCATAGTCTTCGTCTCGGCGAGTTCTTTCTGAATCTGTACAGATGAATCACCGGAAACCGATAAGTAAAAAGCGGCGCACGGAGCGAGGGTCTTTTTGGTCGAGAAAATTCGAAAAAATTAGACGTTTTTTCGAACCGCCGTAAAAAAAAAACTTACGGAGCTACGCGCGAAAACGACACACGGCCGTCTTCGTCTCGAGGTGTTCTTTCGGAATCTGCGGATTTCGAGTCCGGGAACCGAGCCGTTCGAAGGGCGCGATTTTTCGAAGGGAGCGCCCTCCCTTCGCAATTCCTTCGAAAATCGATAAAAAAAAAAGTTACGGAGCCACGACCGAAACCGAGATATCTTTTTCTTCTCCTCGGCGAGCTCTACCTTCCGAGGCGAAATTCGTAACGGTGGCGTTAAAAAAATTTCGTTTTCGGAAAAAAAAATCGGACCCCGCGGGTTCGAACCCCGCCGAACCGAACCGGGGCGCCTCGAAACTTCGAAATCCGGCGTTCCGGAGGGTGAAATGAAAAGTCCGGACGGCGAAAGGGCGCCGAGTTTGAAAAAAAAAAAAAAAAAATCGAAGCGATCCGATTCCCGGGCCCCGGAGTCGAAGGACCCGGTCGGGACCCTTCGAGAAAAAGTATCCCGTTCCTCGAAACGCACCCGAAATGGGTCCTTTTCGGAAATTTCCGACAGGGAGGGGGCGTGGCACTCGGTCTCCGAAATTCCCCGCCGTGCCGGACATCAGGACGACGGAATTCAGTCCGGAAGATCTTCGGGAATACCTGTCGAGTTTTTTTCTTTTTTTCTTCCATTTCTCGAAGGCGGGAAACCTTCCGCGCTCGATAACTCCCGAAATTGCGATCCGATTCTCTCGAATTTAACTTCTTTCGAATCGTCTCGGCGAGAGGATTCCGAAAAGGTGTCGGTCGAGGTTCGGGTCTCGAACGCGAGACCCTCGCCGGGGGGGCCCTTTTTCGCTCCGAACCGCACAACTCGCGAACCCGCGGGAATTTTCTTTTAAAAAAATTCACGCGGGTGGGTCCCGGGGGACGCCTCCCCGTGGCGAGTTTCGGAGCGCTGCGCCCCGCGGCGCCCCGGCGAAAAAACGGGAAAGGAACGCGAATTCGGCGGGCCCGGGCGCGCGAACCGACCGGAATTTCGGAATTCGAACGCCGGGACCGCGTTCGCCCGGTCGGGATCTACCCGAATCTGGAGTTTCGGGACGATCCCGCGAGCGGTCCCGTTTTTATTCGGGAAAGAGTGTATTTTTTTTTTATTTGCAGGGGCGGCGAAACGCGGTTTTCCCGCCGTATCTCGAGAACTCGCTCGAATATCCTCGAACAAAAAATATGTCCGTGAAGCCCCGAGGGAGCCGCGTCGAACGAGTGCCCTTTCGGAACGTAGAGTCGATCGCAGCGCCCCCTGCGCGGGTTTTTCGGGTTTTTACGATTTAATTCCCGGGGCGCAAACTTACGGGATTTTTTTTTTTCGGACCCCGCCGTCGCGCAGGGGTCCTCCGGGAGCACCCGCCGAAAAAAACAGGAGGTCCCAACTCTCGTTTTTAGGTCCGCGGCACGGCCCGGAAGTGCGAAAACGGCGCACCCGGTGGCGCCCCTGCATCGCGCGTCGGCCGCGTTTCCGTACCGGGAGGTTCGAGCCCGCACCGGGAGCACCCCGCAGCCCGAAAACGGGGCGGATCGGGCGGACTCCGGGTCCGCTTCGGGGCGCGCCCCTATTCGTAGGTCGCATTCCACTCGTTCGGGGGGGCTTAAAAAAAAAAGTTTTCGATTTAAAATCGAGAACGAAACATTTTCCGACTCCCCCGGACGTGCTCTCTCGGAATACGCGAGAATCGTTCGGAAAGTCGGGCCCGAAAAAAAACACGCGGCCTCCGACGACGGAATCTTAGCAGTTTTTCGACGGAACACCGGAGCCGAGCTTCGGGACTTAGAAAAAATTCGCGAATTTCGGAAATATCGGAATAAAAAAAAAAGTTACCGATCGATTTCGACGAAAGGCAGCTCAATCGATGCGTGTCGACGAGGACCGTCTTTTCGTACCCGATTTTCGAAGTTAGACCCTTTTTTCCGGGAGTTATTCGAAAACGTTGCGTTTCGAACCCGGGACTTTGAAATTTTCGCGACATTTCGAAAAACCTCCTCCGCCCGTAAAACGCGAACCGAACGAGTCACGAGCTCTAATCTTCGCAGGCGGGTAGGTCCCGTCGAGAGGAACCCGAAAATACGAGATTCGGGATCCTGGCCCCGAATCCGGCCCCGCTACGAGGTGGGCCCCGAAAACGCTCCCGGGCCCCCAGATCGCGAACGGGCGTCCCGGGACGCACCAGAAATTTATCTCGAGTAGAACTCGACGCCGCCCGCTTCCCCAGCGATTTTCGGAGCCCTGCCCGCAACGGGGGGCCCCGTGGAAAAAGGGGCCCGAGGTCGCCTTCGGGAGGCCGGGGACCCGAAAGTGGACGGAATTTCGGAATTCCGATTTCGGATTCGAGCTCGTCTCGCCGAGACGGACCGGAATCTGGATTTCCGGGAAGATCCCGCGAGCGGTTCCGAAATTAAGAGCGGGAGAAGGTGTTTTTTTTTTATTTTCCGGGACCGGAAATCGCGGTTTTTCCGCCCTGTCCGGAGAACCGTTCGGAATGGGGAAGAGAGGACGACGTGCCGGGACGGCCCCGGAGGTGCCGCGTCGGAAGAGCTCCTTTCCGGTTCCGGGAGTCGACCGCAGCGCCCCCTGCGTCCGTTTTTCCCGTTTTTCTCCCATTTTTCCCGGAGGGCGAACCCGCGGGATTTCCGTTTTTTCGACCCCGGGGTCGAGCGGGGGACCGCCCGAGGAGCCCTCCGAAAAAAACTCGGGGTCCCGGCGTGTCTTTTTCGGCGTTTCGGAGAGTGCGGAAATCGAAAGAAAAAAAAAATTTCGAATTTCTCCGGAGCGGTCCGAAAAAAAAAATATTCGATCTAAAATTAAGAAAAAAACATCTTTTTCATCGCCTCTCCGAGTTCTTTCCGAATCTGCAAAATTTATTGGCTTGAGACTCTTAGGTAAAAAGTTGTGTCATCGGAAAGGGTCATTTTCCTCAGGAAAATTCGAAAAAATTCATTTTTTTCAAAAATTAATAAAAAAAAAAGTTTTATAGATAGAAGAAAACGTAACATATATTTTTTTCTCGCCTCGAACAGCCCTTTCGGAATCTGTAAAGTTTATGTTCGTGGGTCCAATAACAAAAAAGTTGCGTCCTCGGAAAAGGTCATTTTCCTCATCAAAATTCGAAAAATTTATTTTTTTTCAAACCTGAATAAAAAAAAAAGTTTCACAGATACGGGAAAACGTAACATATATTTTTTTCTCGCCTCGAACAGCCCTTTCAGAATCTGTAAAGTTTTTGTTCGTGGGTCCAATAACAAAAAAGTTGTGTCCTCGGATAGGGTCATTTTCCTCATTAAAATTCGAAAAATTTATTTTTCTTTCAAACCTGAATAAAAAAAAAAGTTTCACAGATACGGGAAAACGTAACATATATTTTTTTCTCGCCTCGAACAGCCCTTTCAGAATCTGTAAAGTTTATGTTCGTGGGTCTAATAACAAAAAAGTTGTGTCCTTGGAAAAGGTCATTTTCCCCACGTAAAATCCAAAATTTTAATTTTCTTTCAAACCTGAATAAAAAAAAAAGTTTCACAGATACAGGAAAACGTAACATATATTTTTTTCTCGCCTCGAACAGCCCTTTCAGAATCTGTAAAGTTTTTGTTCGTGGGTCTAATAACAAAAAAGTTGTGTCCTCGGAAAGGGTCATTTTCCTCATTAAAATTAGAAAAATTCATTTTTTTTCAAATTTGAATAAAAATTAAAGTTTTATAGATACAGGAAAACTCGACATATATTTTTTTCTTGTCTTGAAAAGTTCTTTTAGAATCTGTAAAGTTTTTGTTCGTGGGTCCAATAACAAAAAAGTTGTGTTCTCGGAAAAGGTCATTTCCCTCGTGAAAAATTCCAAAATTTTAAATGTTTTCAAACCTGAATAAAAAAAAAAGTTTCAGAAATACAGGAAAACTCAACATATATTTTTTTCTCGCCTCGAACAGCCCTTTCAGAATCTGTAAAGTTTTTGTTCGTGGGTCCAATAACAAAAAAGTTGTGTCCTTGGAAATGGTCATTTTCCTCATTAAAATTAGAAAAATTTATTTTTTTTTCAAACCTGAATAAAAAATAAAGTTTCACAGATACAGGAAAACGTAACATATATTTTTTTCTCGCCTCGAACAGCCCTTTCAGAATCTGTAAAGTTTATGTTCGTGGGTCCAATAACAAAAAAGTTGTGTCCTCGGAAAAGGTCATTTTTCTCACGTAAAATCCAAAGTTTTAATTTTCTTTCAAACCTGAATAAAAAAAAAAGTTTCACAGATACAGGAAAACGTAACATATATTTTTTTCTCGCCTCGAACAGCCCTTTCAGAATCTGTAAAGTTTTTGTTCGTGGGTCCAATAACAACAAAGTTGTGTCCTCGGAAATGGTCATTTTCCTCATTACAATTCGAAAAATTTATTTTTTTTTCAAACCTGAATAAAAGAAAAAGTTTCACAGATACAGGAAAACGTAACATATATTTTTTTCTCGCCTCGAACAGCCCTTTCGGAATCTGTAAAGTTTTTGTTCGTGGGTCTAATAACAAAAAAGTTGTGTCCTTGGAAAAGGTCATTTTTCTCACGTAAAATCCAAAATTTTAATTTTCTTTCAAACCTGAATAAAAAAAAAAGTTTCACAGATACAGGAAAACGTAACATATATTTTTTTCTCGCCTCGAACAGCCCTTTCAGAATCTGTAAAGTTTTTGTTCGTGGGTCCAATAACAAAAAAGTTGTGTCCTTGGAAATGGTCATTTTCCTCATTAAAATTAGAAAAATTTATTTTTTTTTCAAACCTGAATAAAAAAAAAAGTTTCACAGATACAGGAAAACGTAACATATATTTTTTTCTCGCCTCGAACAGCCCTTTCAGAATCTGTAAAGTTTTTGTTCGTGGGTCGAATAACAAAAAAGTTGTGTCCTTGGAAAAGGTCATTTTTCTCACGCAAAATCCAAAATTTTAATTTTCTTTCAAACCTGAATAAAAAAAAAAGTTTCACAGATACAGGAAAACGTAACATATATTTTTTTCTCGCCTCGAACAGCCCTTTCAGAATCTGTAAAGTTTTTGTTCGTGGGTCCAATAACAAAAAAGTTGTCTCCTCGGATAGGGTCATTTTCCTCATTAAAATTCGAAAAATTTAATTTTTTTCAAACCTGAATAAAAAAAAAAGTTTTATAGATACAAGAAAACTCAACATATATTTTTTTCTCGCCTCGAACAGGCCTTTCAGAATCTGTCAAGTTTATGTCCGTGAGACCGATAGTTAAAAAGTTGTGTCCTTGGAAAGAGTCATTTTTCCCACGTTACATCCAATATTTTAATTTTTTTTTCAAATTTGAATAAAAATTAAAGTTTCAGAGATACAGGAAAACGTAACATATATTTTTTTCTCGCCTCGAACAGCCCTTTCAGAATCTGTAAAGTTTATGTTCGTGGGTCTAATAACAAAAAAGTTGTGTCCTCGGAAAAGGTCATTTCCCTCGTGAAAAATTCCAAAATTTTAAATGTTTTCAAACCTGAATAAAAAAAAAAGTTTCAGAGATACAGGAAAACTCAACATGTATTTTTTTCTCGCCTCGAATAGATCTTTCAGAATCTGCAAAGTTTACGTTAGTGGGTCCAATAACAAAAAAGTTGTGCGAGGAGCAAGGGTCCTCTCTTTGGTGAAAAATCGAAAAATCCGACGCTTCGGAGAGCCCCCGACGGAAAAGTTGCGGCGGCATCGGGAAAAGGACCGGAAATTCGGAAAGGGCGCACCCGGTTCCACCCGGGGTGCGGATTCGGCGCGTTTCGGACGGCCGCCGGGGATCCAAGTCGTCACGTGGGCGTGGTGCGGAAGCGCGGAGCACCGGAGTCCCTCCGTTTCGCTCCTTTCGACCCGCCGCACGGTTCCCTTCCTCTTTTCTTCCATTCCCGCGCTTCCGGAGACCTCTCCCGATCCTTTCGGGACGTTTGTTCCATCCCTACTTTTTAAAAAAAATTTCAGAGATTTTTTTTTCCGACCCGAATAAAAAAGAAAGTTACGGAGCCGTACTCGAAAAAAGTACATGCTCGTCTTCGTCTCGGCGAGTTCTTTCGGGATACGTAAAGATCGATTCGTTCGGTGCGATAGGTAAAGAGCAGCGCGCGGAGCAAGTTTCGTTTTTCCGGAGGAAAATCGGAAAAATTCCGAGTCTCTTCAAGGTCCATCGAAGGAGAGAGTTTCGGAGCTAGGTGCGAAAACGGCACGCCGGCGCCTTCGTCTCGTCGAGTCCTTTTCGAATCTGTAAAGAACAATTCGCGGAAACCGACGGCGTGAAATTGGCTCGCGGAGAGAGGGTCTTTTTTCTCCGGAAAATTCGAAAAACTTCAATGTTTTTTCCGACCCCTTTTCCGACGAGCTACGCTTCGAAAAGGTACACCATCGTCTTCGTCTCGACCAGTTCTTTCGGATTCTGTAAACTTTATTTAACGGAGTCCGA
>BMAO01023485.1:0-68857 GCA_019973975.1 Trichonephila clavata
ACGGTAATCACCACAGGGGCAATATTCTCCATTAGATGTTTTAGCAGCATGCAGTGGGCTTTCCCTGGAACTCCTTGACGGACGAATTATACCTCGCACCATAAGATATTTGAACTCTTTCCTTACAGCTTTTAAAACTGTGGGAGCAAGGCGACGGCGTTTTGAAAATACTGGTGAGCCTTTAGTTTCTACGTGATGATATACTTGATTCAAAGTATCAGCATTTATTGGCTGTGAAAGGCTAATTATCTCAGGATATTGTTTTAAAATTTTATCCAACTTAGTATTGCCGACTAATACTTCTAGGTTAGATGCTACTAACTTAATTTTTGGAAGTTGGCCGTTTGAAGAAAGTTTAAGTGTTGAAGTCGATAACTCTATGATTTTTAGCATCAATAAGCAAATTAAAGTGTTTCAGAAAATCGCTCGCGCGCGGCTCCAATGATTGGTTGGCATTCATCTCCGATTACGAAAGACCAATTAAACTGGCATCGTAAACTTAAATCAAGTGAAATTCGTTTTGTACCAAAAGTCGGTATTTTTGTGCCTTTTGCAGCGTACAAGATTAAGTCATGTAGGACTTTAATATGAGGCGCGAAAGATTTCAGAATAACAGAAATATCCTCACCTGTATCGATCAAAAAAGTTATTTTAGATGTAGAATCGGCCAATAAAACACCGTTAATAACCGAATAGCCAATGAGGCCAAGTGACGATCGTCATTCTAGTTTTCCGAACAAAAAGTGAATGAAGTGGCACACTTTTCCGACTTGTTGCCAAAATTTGTATGGTAACAACAATATCCATTTGTGGATCCTTGGTACCTTTCAAAACGATTTCGCGAATTACTGCGATTGCAGATATGGTTTGAGTTGCGCGTCGGGCTACGGAAGCGCTTCACAAAACTAGTTAATTCGCTTGCTTCCTGTGTAAGTTGAGAAATCTGTTGCTCTATTTGCGCAGTTTTTTGATAAGATGTTGCTGCAACTGAAATTATTCACTGGAAGAAACAGGTCATTGATTTTATCAGAAACAGTAGCTAGCTGATCTAAATTTTCGTTAAGAGCAGCTAGAATTGTTTGCGTTCCATTAGGTAAACGCCCGAGCCACAGCAAATTTAAGAGTGGCTCGCCAACTTTATCGCCAGTGAGGGAACGCATGCTAGTAAGAAGCTGTGATGTGGTCGCTGGCTCCCTAATTCTAAGCCCTGAAGATGAGTTCGAATTTTAGAAGCCTCACTTTCCGAGTGTACCTCGATTAGACGCTTTTTTTTAAGACTTCGTACTTTCCGTTTTCAGGTGGTTTTAGAACCAAGTCGCTAACAGAATTTAATATGTCTGACTCAACAGCACATAGAACATAATTAAATTTAGTGGTATTAGATATTTTTGCTATGTGGAACTGCGCTTCTAATTTCACAAACCATAGCGCAGGGTTATGTTTCCGAAAAGGTGGTGGTTTGACTGCCACGTAGAAGATTTGTTATTATCGCATTCATTAAGCATGTTAGAGGGTAAATACAAAGCTATTTTATATAAGTATATTTTTATGTTGTTGAAAAACAAAACAGTTTGGAAAATTAAATTATTCTTGAAATACTATATATATCTATACAGTATTAATTAAACATCTTATATACATATAATAGGCAAAATTTATTCTATGTGAAATGCTCAAACGGTTTTTGAAAAAAAGATTAGTCAGCGTTGGTTAAACGTGAGTGCAACAGAAATTTAAAAAAAACATACATCACATATAAATGAAAAAGATAAGTATAAAAACTTACTGATTTTCCAGTGACAGCTCAGGCATGAAATCATTTAGTTTTGCACAAATAAGAGATGGGGGGAATCCAATGTAAGGATATTTTTAAGAAAATTAAAAGTTCATCATTATTTTTTGAAAATGAACTGCATGTTAACAATTGAGTTCCCGCGTGTTCGATTCAGCACAAAAAAAAAAAGAATCACCAATTATGGCGTGATGTGGGAATCTAGTTAATGTTTAATCTACGCCATAAAACAGTAATAATTCATGATAAAAAAAAGTTAATCCATATTTTAACTACATTTTTACATTATAGAACATTATGAAAATTACTAAAAAGTACATTGGCTAATGCCTGAAAATTAATTAAAGGGAAGGGCGCGTGTTGTTGTCTCGTACGAGTCAGATAGAGGACAGCGAGTGATTGTCCAAGGAAAAGACAGGTTTTCGAGTGACTTTTCCTATCAGTTCACGTCTCTCTGCTCGCAGGCTGATTGCAGCTAAGGGAAGTTTAGGTGGATGCCGAGGCACGCCACACTGCTGAAGAAAATACTCGTTCAGACTCTGTACTAGTTGGCTTTATTGCCATTAACTAAGCGTATGTTCTTTCCAGGTAGCCACCCCATCTTCCTCCCTTTTCAAAAAGAGACATTCTTTTTGGATATTTGATTATTTTTTAAAAATATAATAGGCCGCATTGGGGCATATCTCTCATTGATAACTTTATCTAATTCTGCCATTCTTAATGGTTTTTGTGTACAAACTAATGAAGTTATTGAATCAAAATGTGAATCAATTTCAAGTGTTACCTCATTTGAAATAGACAATCCAGTTGCATGAGCTGTTAGTAATGATGTGGAATTTGTAGCTTCATCTTTCAAACAGGCCCACTGTTAATTTACGGCATGTAAAATTGAAGAAGAACATGTGAAAAATATATTTCCCTGAGAAGTTGTTTGTGCCATTGTGTACGTATTGTAGTAAACCACTTACATCTGGGCTACGTTTTACCATTCAAAAAATACGAGTTACATATATTTTTTTACTAATAGCACGTTTGCATCTTTAAGCTTCTTTAGCATAAAATTTATGGTTGTGTCTGCTGTAAGCAGATTGCTATCTCGATGGCAGAGTGCTTAAAGCAGTTATTTTTTTCTGTTACAAGATTATTAATTATATCAAACAACGTTTGGATATCATCGTAAGATAAATTTAGTGATTTATCTGTATTTTTTATGTCTATTGATACTCTTTGTGTGCAGTCTTTGACTAAATATAAAGGTTCCAATGTTAACAAAGACAACTCCACCTCATCTTGCAGTCTCTTAGTAAGACGATGTCTTTGACAAATTCTGTTCAGTTATATTTAGGGTATGCAACCTCGGGATCCCGGTGGTTTTTTCAAATCCCGGGAGTAAAATAACTAATCCGGGGATTTCATTTTTGTCTGAATTATATTTTGAAATTTTTTTCAAAGTATTGTGAATCTGGTATTACATTTTAAGCACCTTGTTTACTTTTTTGTACTGTTTACGTTTAATGTCAGTTTTCTTGTGTGTTGGACCTTGAAGGGTTCAAGGCGGATGTGTATGTTAAACCGTGGAATTTGATATGTTTTCTCTTCTTTCTCTTTGTAACTTTCTCCCCATCGCGAATGGTGTCAGAAAAAGGACATTTCTCCCACACTCAGGATGTTCGATGTCAGCTAACTTGCAATTTCTGGAAGATATCTAATAGGGGTTTCAGCCCCGGGATCCCGGAATTCCAAAACACTGGAATCCCGGTGTTTTTTCCAATCCCAAAATCCCGGGAATAAAATAACTAATTTAAGGATTTAATTTATGTCTAAATTATAATTACAAATATTTTTCTCATGAAAATTTTCTAAGAATTTAATTCTTTAAAAATTAATATTTTGTTTATGAAATATCTGCATAGAATTTTTTTGTGAATTATAAGTGCTATAGGTAAAAAGTGGCTTAGTGTAATGATTACACAATAATATAAGCAACATCTCAAGAATAAATTTTGTCACAGCTCCTTCTTCAATTAAATGTCGTTAATTAATAGCGGATCTGCCTGGAAGACTTGAGACACTTCAAATCCCATTGCATTACTAACATCTCATGCAACTGGATCTTCAATTTCAAATCAGGTAACACTTGAAATTGTTCACATTCTGATTCAGTAACTGGATCAATTTATATACAAAAACAATTAAGTGTAGCAGAAGAACTAAATAAAGTTATCAAAGAGGTATATGCTTTAATGTAGTCTATTAAATTTGAGACACTGTCATCAAAAATTCAAAAAAAATTACTCTTTTTTGAAAATAGAGGGAGATGTGGAGACTACCTGAAAAGAATGTACTCCTATTTAATGACGATAATATCTACTAGTAAAGAATCCGAACTTGCATTTTCTTCGGCAGGACAATTTGTAACAAAAATAAGAAGCCTTTTCGACGATGAAACGTTGGAGGAGCTGGAGTGTTTTTATAAGCTTATTTATAGAAACACAATAAATGCTTTTTTAAAAAAAATTTCATTATGTACTATTTTTATTTGTTTTTTTTTATGATGAATTATTTTTTATTTGTTTCATTAAATTAATATTACACCAATTTTTAATTATATTTTCAATTTTGTTATGCAATTTCAACTATGCCAGTATGTAAGCATTTTTAATAAATAGTCCAATCCTAAATCTGGTACTAATCCCGGGATCCCGGGTTTTGGATAATGTAATCCAGAAATTCCGGGATTGAAAATATACCACGGGATTGCAAACCGTAGTTATATTGTTGTAATAAATCTTTCTTGCTTGTGACCTTCTGAACATTGATATGATTTTTCATGCCTTATTTATTAGAGAACTAATACTTATTTGGTTATATCATTTATTCCGTGACTCTGACAACTGTCAAGGAATCCTTCTCTGATAGAAATATCTTCCACCTGGCCCGAGTCACACTCTCTGTGAAGTAAATTTCCCCCTAATTATATTGCTGATCTGATTCAATTTCCAACTTATTATAAAGTACATCAATAAGCGTCAGCTACACACCATGCGCGAAACATAATTGCTGATCTACAGATAAAGTTCTTCCCACTTTTTTCATAACGCTTGCTCCATCCGTCATAATGGCTATTATGTTGGTATGTAAATTAAATTTGTTTTGCCAGTTTTTTCTATTAATAATTCAATACATTTTTCAGCTTATAATGTGCTATATATCTGTGCCAAGAAAATTGTCCGAGTACAATAATATTTAAATAGCGTCGATTTTGTAGCGACGTCCATTCTTCATCTCATAAGGAAAGTCATTCTCATACAACATTTCCATTAATTTATTTTATCAGAAATTTAGCTCATTACTGATTTTCTTAGTTTATTGCTCTATCCTATAACACTTTTTCGCACTGTGTTAGCTGATTTGGGTAGATTTTTTTAACCCATAGCTTCTAAACCTGTGCCCATAAGCCAGGAGACGAGCTTATAGCGAAATACCGTCAAGAACAGTTAAGCGTGCAATAGTAGTGTAATGATATAATCTTTATAAGCCAGTAACAATCTCCGCACCATGGTGATTATTTTGGTGTAGTGGTTACTTGGTTTCGGATCTGAAGGTCCCGGGTTATGTCCTCCAGATAAGCGCGCTATGTCAGTAGCTTCCAGTGATTTTTCTTCACATCTAGCCACTGAAAAACAAATAGTAATATTTTTTGTCTTTCTTTTTGATGGAACTTTTAAGTTTAATGAATTTTCTTGGGTAGAAGTAGAGATGGAATTACGACTTTAGTTTTATGCACCGAAAATAAATGCGTAAGAAGACCTTTTGTAAAACGACCATCAATTTTCCAATATTTTCTGACTGACAGTCATTTTACACTTAGCTGTTTGTTCGTTTCCATACCTTAAAAAGTGTTGCTATATGTTAGATGCACTTTGAGTTGAATAGCCCTTGTAAACTGGAGATTTCTAAATTAAAAAAAGAATTAAAGCCGTGGTATAAAATACAAGAATCATGTTAATAGTTTGTTGATGTAGGGTTTATAATTCAAAAATATATTGATCCAAAATTTTAAATACAAAATAATGTCAGATAATTCCTCAAAAATATGATTTCAAGAAATTAGATACAAATTACTAATATCTTGTTTTACTATTTTTCAGTTTTTGAAAAATTCAAACACATTTATTATTATATTATGCTAACCAACCACTTGTTCACTCGTCAGTATAATTGTTAACTTGAAATACAAAAACCTAAAATGCGTCTAGTACTCAGCCTTCAAAATTATTCCGTTAGGGTTATTTTTTTAATATAATTATCAAATAGAGAAAAATAATTACACCAGATAATTCTACGTACATATTTCATAAAAAAATATAAATTTTATGTAAATTCTTAGAAAAGTTTGATACAAAAAAAGTTTCAAAGTATAATTCAGACAAAAATTAAATCCCGAAATTAGTTATTTTAATCCCGGGAATAAAAAAAACAGCAGGATCTTCTGGAATTTCTTGATCCGGGGCTTCAACCCTAGAAAAAAATTTATTTTATCTAATCTTATTTATTTCACCGTAGTGTAAATAGTGTGGAATTGTTTGTATAGTTAAATTTTACGGTGCAGTTCATTTCAGCTCCCCGCAAAAGGCTTAGAATTTGTGTAATAGCTTTCAATATAAATTTTATATATGTTTACAAACATATCAAATGCATAATAGTTTTAATGACTATAAATAAATGCTTCTTGATTGCTGAAATACAACTTTGTTTATAGCTGTGATTTTTCTGCCGTTTTTAATGATCAATCGTACACGCATGATATTCTTTGGATGATGAATTCTGACATTGACTGGTGCAAATACTAAGCATAAAAGTATTTAAAAAAATGAATATTGAGAGATAGAAAAAATATCCATTCAAATCTGCAAAAATAAATTTATCGTTATTATCCTCTTTTTTAAAATTAAAATTACAATTTTTTTTCCGTTAAAAAAATTTATTTTCTTAAATAATTTTTACATCGCAACTGCTACTGTATTAGCGATTGTTTGATGCTTTGGGAAATCATTAATTTGCTTGTGCTTTCGAAATTGTGTTGTATATACTTGTTGATTAATAAGATGTAATTGTTTAAAACTTTCCTTTAGTCATACTTTTGTAAATTATTCGACATATTTGAATTCCACAAAAAAAATCGATAAAAATTTTAACTTATTGCAGTAGATTTCCGAAGACTCGGCTCTCGATTACCCGACAGTCCGGATATCTTGGCCACAAACTCTTGCAGGTCGCAAAAACAATACACGTCTTGACTCGCTCAGGAAATTACACATTTCTTTAAGAAAAAAAAGTAGCCAGTTTTTGCAAAGTTGGCTGCTTAATTTTTATTATAGACAGCTTTATGACTTAGACTATTTTTCTGTGGTGTAATCTTATCAAAAAAATTACTGTATACTATGTATTCATTAATTTTCACTTCGTAAATGCTTTATGTCTTATTATCTTTATCAAGTACGAACTTTTTCCTTGGTTAAAGGTATTTGGATAGTTTATTTTATGTTCTATTCTCAAGCTGAATACACTTAAGAGAGTGCAGTACAATATCTTCTGAAGTGAAAGAGTCAATATCAACGTCACACTATTCAGTTACTCGAAGTCTTTTGGAGACGGACCTCATAACTTTGAACCATGATCAAGTGAAGAGGACGACACCTGAGCTGGTAGGCCTCTCTCCTAACTTCCACACCCCACCAAAGAGAGGACGTTTGAGCCTTGATAGATGAAATGTGCATCTCCCCTTTACGCGGCATATCTTCAACGGAACTAGGCTCGAGCTCATGACAGGCGGTTACCTTGACCACTAGGCTACCGCGAACCTCAATATTTTCTGAAAAAACCCTCTTATATATTCTCTTTGATCCCATTCTCAATAATGCAGCACTTTCAGAAACTCAGCCACTCTTTGATCTACATTAGGCTGAGTTTTCGGTACTCTATTGTATTTTTAATTAAGTTTTGTCTATCTATTTTTGTATAATTTTTCTTTATGCAGTGAGACAGAGAGTTTACTCAGAAAGGATTTGAAACTTCTGAGCCAGTTCTTTTTCGGTGTATTGGGGTGGACGCTTTTTCCAAGGAAAGTCGCAAGCTCTTACTGGCTTAAGTGTGACAGCTTACCAAAGGATAGTGGACGCGGTAGCCAAGTGGTCAAGGTATCGGATCATGGCTAGCGTGTCATGAGTTCGAGCCCAGTACCACTAAAGACCCGTCGTGTAGGGGAATGATACACGTTAAATCGGTCGAGAGCTCAAACGTTCTCCCATTGGTGTGGTAGTTAGGAGAGGAGGTTGCCAGCTCAGGTGTCGTCCGTGCCACTTGACCATGGTTCAGAATTACGCGGTCCGTCGCCAAAAAGCCCTTGTGTAGCTAAAAAAGTGCGACATTAATATTCACTCACTCACTCATTCACTTACCAAAGGATGAGGCATTTTCTGAAAATAAATCCTTTTATTATGACTATCAAATCACTATCTAAATTCGCGACCTAAGCTAGGCGAGCTGTCTGGTTAGGCGCTAATTTATTATATTAACAAGTTTAGTACTTATCGTGAATAGTAAATCTCTCAGCAATAATAAGTGTCCTACAATGACCCGTCGGATCCTTTCTCATGAACACCGGTAATTTAACTGTTACTTCTCTGACTCCATATGACAACAATCACCAACCTCTTCCTAGCTTCCCTCTTCATTTGACTTAAAATAACATATTTCATTCCTATAATTTGCGGTTTTCTTACCAAAAGTGGTTTTTATCATATAACCATATAAAGTTTTCGAACGAATATTCTGAGCAATAGGAATCGAGAATAGAACCAGTTACATATTTCCCTAGATTGCAACAAAAAAGTACGAAATTTGTATAGTTCCCAATATTGAATATTGTAGGACATCCTTGTTTTTGTTTTTTTACTGCGATGATTTACCCCATTTTACTAATATACTTTATAATTTTCATTTCGTATTTAACGATCTACAATGCTTATTTTTGAACAAGTCTTTTAAAGTTATAAATTATTAAACGCTTTTGAAAGAACAACCTTGTTATTAAATTTTAGTACGATTGGTTCTTTTTTATGCTTTAAGTCTTTCGTTTACTTGTAGCAAATAACGACAAATGTTTTTTAACACTAATAAATGTTATGGATATCTTATGTTTGAGTAAAAGTTATATAAGAAAAATCAGTGAGATATTTCTCTTCAGTAAACAATTTATGATGTACATATAAACTTTTTTTCTTCTTCTTTTACAGGAGTAATTTCTAGAAATCCTTGTACTTATCACTTTTTCAGTTGTGATAGTGGCTGCATCAGGCGTTCACAATACTGTGACGATAAAAAAAACTGCTACGACACCTTAGACGAACTTTACTGCTGTAAGTTTGAATTCTGCGAATGAGAATATATGTGAAAGAATATATATCACAATCACATAAACACGAGTCCAACATATTCTTAAAATTATAATCTATGTAACAAAGCTACTCCCTAGAATCTATACTGCAATAAATACATAAATAAAAGTAGAGGTGAATAAAAAAATTGGATCCTTTTTGCAATTACAGGATATGTAATGACTAATTTGACTTTTGAGTGTGTATGTGTATATACTGAGTGAAATGATGCTCAAACCTCGCTCTGCCGTAATGTTTTTTTTTTTAAATAACAAATTCCTGGTTTTTAGACTCGGTTCCTTTGTCAAGACTACAACATCTCCTCAAACAAATTGAATGTATTAAATTTTCAAAATTCGAAAGGATCCGATATTCAATCTTAAACAAAAACCAAACCTACTTCAGGAAGGAATTGTCTGAATACACTGAAATTTTCAGAGTTGGTAAAAGTAAATTGCTTTTTTTTAAAGAAAAATAATTAAAATTTGAAAAGACTAAAATAAGTAAAATTTATTGGAAAAAAAGCAGAATAACGTGCCATACAGTGTAGCATCTGACTACCATTATTTCTAATACAACATGTCACGCGCCTTGTTAATGAGTCGTGCCAATTCTTTAGGAAATTTTGCGACAGACAAACCTATAAAACTTGAACCCGCGCTTGTAGTTTCTGTAAATTAATCACATGGGTGAATTGGTGGTTTCTCGCCCTGTAACAGCCCATATATTCTGTATCAGATACAGGTCTGGTGAAACTACAAGTAATATACAAGTTAGATATTAAAATATTGTAGATAAGTCCCACAGAAAGCAGTAATATGTGATCGATCATTATCTTGTTGAAAAAAGATTGAAACTTGTTCATTAATTGGACTGCGACTAGCAGTTGGATCTTTCAATTGGTACAATGACCTGTTAAAGACCCTGCAAAGAGCACTAAGATAGATTTAGTATCATATGCAATGGTTTAATTGTACTCCACACTATGGTACCTGATCTTCTGAATATATGACGTTAACCAAACAATGGTGGATCTTTTACATGACCATGTTGCCTCTAGAAACGAATTCTACTATCGTCTCCACCATGACAGAAACAGGACTCCTCAAGGAAGACTATTCGACTATCCATGTCCGTCTGGCAGACTATTATTCCGTGAACTCTTTGAGGAAGATTCAAAGCTGTTAAAGGCAGTCATCGTAACATTCTACACAAGTTTAGCTCCATGTCGTAATGTCGTCAAAAGTAGTGCTATTATTTATGTAATGAGACAGTCTCATATTGTTCCCTGGATATCTGCAACAGTGGCTAGTAGACAAGAAGCGCATATCTCACAAATTACTTATCCTATCTCGATCTGGTTCATCTGAGCCTCCTTGAACCTGATCGATAACGGGATGTACCTTGTTTTATCCACCTCTGCCAGTGGAGTGTAACAGTAACATCATTCAATCTATTTGCTTTGAAATCCACTTATATAGCATCCACCTCGGAGACCAACAATTGGGTTGTTGTTAAACATTTCTAGTTTTTTAAATTACATGCTTAGAGAATAGTTTTTTAACCTATTCGGCAAGGCATAATCAAATAAGGAATCTTATAAAAAACGATTTAATCAACACAAAAAGGCGAATCGAAATTATTTTGATTTGTTATTAAACGCCCAGCAAGCAAATGCCGCAAAGTACCCTCGATTTTTTTAAAAGTAAAATAAAAAAGTGCAAAATGTGAAGCATTGTCACATTCCAGTTCCCTTAAAATAAAAGTACACTTGATATGAAAGAAGGTTGGCTGAGATGTGATTGGTGAGGCGTTAATAAACAACTAACACGTGAAGTGGATTCCTCTTTCACACGCATACAACATGAAATGTACTTAAAATTTGAGGAAACACATAATAAAATAAAAAATTCAACTAAACACCAAAACAGTTGTCTTAAATTAAGTAGAAAATGCGCCAAAACAAAATTTAAAAATCAAGTCAAAATAAAACTGTGAACTGAGGACCAAAAAAGTGTAGTTAGGCCACTAAAATCATTTGGTTAAGTATTTCCAAAAATAAAAAATATCCCTAATCCACAAGAAATTAAAGTTTAAAGATCAGAGAAAGTTAAAGTTAAAGTCAGAGAAGAAGCGCCCTCCTGGCGCTGGATCTCTAAGGTACGATTCACCCTTGAAAGTTTAAAGATATCCACCGGTTTCTTTTCTGGGTTTATAATATATATCACTTTCTCACTGCATCAGTTTTTTCCCCTTAGAAGATTATGCGTCACATTACCTTAAATGTTACCAATTAACATTTAAAAGCGTTAATTCATTTTATTGTAAATGCATGCATTAGTTGATAAATTTATTTTCAACTCCTAGCCATAAGCCATCGAGATTCATGTCCTTCCGATTGGTTGCGATGTGCGGACAATACAAGATGCTATCCTTCCTATTGGCTTTGCGATGGAATAAATGATTGTTTGGACAATTCGGATGAAAGGAATTGCGGTAAGTTATTTTCTCCATGTAGAACTCGACAGCAGAGTTTTAATATAATTTTGTAATATAAACATTAGTATTATCTTCATCTCAGGCTTTTATTCGAACTCAAGCAACGGCACCAATTAAATAAAGTTTAAAAACTAGCAAAAAAAGTAAGTATTTATTAAATATTAAAAGTATCTCTCTACAAAAATAAGTGTAGTTTAAAATAAATTAGTTGGAAATAAATCAACTAATTCTCATTACATCATAAACAGTCTTGGTACTATCATCGGATGCGTAAAATAGGAAATAAAATTTTTTTTCCTGGTATAAGAAATTCTCTTTTGAGCTCGTTTCGTTTTAACTCTCCAGCCAAGAAATATTACGGGTACGAGGAATACTGAG
The DNA here is from genome assembly GCA_019973975.1 of Trichonephila clavata. NCBI lineage: Eukaryota > Metazoa > Arthropoda > Arachnida > Araneae > Nephilidae > Trichonephila > Trichonephila clavata. The sequence continues at coordinate 12,109 of BMAO01023485.1, forward strand.
TAGTGCCATAAGTTCTAATGCAATTTTTAAAAAAAAATTTAAAAAACTATATAATGCAATTTAAAACTAAATTTTTTTAATGTTTTATTTTACCTTAAAATTTAACATATTGTATCTTTTATTCAAAATAATCATCTTCTGGTTTTACACGGGCTATCAGGCTCTTAGGACAACTCGAGGCATGCACTTCCTAATCAGAAATTTACATGGCAACTTTCCTTAAAGAACACTTCAGACTTTTCTGATTGAAACGCTGTGTTTGGCACACCTTTGCCTTCAATGCTGACCACAATTTATAGTCCAGACATTTTAAATCTGGACTGCTGGAAGGTCAATCTGTATTTTATGAAGATTGGCAAATTTTTTTTTGTCCATAATCACCTTTTGAGCAGGAAGCGAGTCGTGTTGAAAATCCAATCGTTTCTTTTGAGCAGGTTTACGATCAGGGGCTTCATTACTGATTCTAAAATAGTGCCTTGTTAAACTTTATCTACGGTTTATACTCTTTTTCCACAAAGATGAGTCTTTTATATACTTTCATTGCTAACACCTCACCAAACCATTGCGGAAATCGGATAATAAGAGCTCTGTGCACATATTTTTCCTACTCTTAACTTCTTGGTTAACGGTCATTCAGGTGGTTGAAAAATGGTTTTACGTCTAAAGTGTTCTCGTCGGTAAACAAAATTCTTCTTAGTACATTATGAGCATGCTGCCTAAACAGTGTTTTTTGCTCTAAGGAACCTCTGGCACTTTAATTTTTTTTCTAAGAAAATAGCTCTTAGTCATTCTTTGATACTATATATTCTTCTATAAACTCTCAGTCTGAGATCTTCTTTTAGTATGCGACGCATTTTTTTGACTCATTCATTTATTTAACAGTAAGAATTTTCGTTCGACAAGGATTTTCATAAATTTCATTTCTAATTGCTTGTACGAGAGCCGGTGTTAGCACCAAACGTAAAGGACCAATTCAAGTACTATTCGAAAAACGTTGGTCTCACAAAATTTCTGAATTATCCAATAAAATGAATAGCCGTTTGATGTCTAAATGTTTCAGAGCCTTAAAAATCAACGATGGTCTCTTCTTTTTTCCGATGTAGATAAAAAAACTGTTGCTGGTTTACGAATAACGTTCATAAACTGTAATCCTACTGTGTAAACGTGATCCTAATGTGTTAAAATTCTGACTGATTTGAAACCGCATGCTTGAAATGCTGCATTTTTTTTTATCGAATATTGCAGACGATCTCCAAAGAGAGACGAATGTTAAAATCGTCTGTTATGATTAAGTCTCTACAGATAATATGATATCAAAATTGCATGACTTATGGTAACTGTTGATTTAACTTCTCTTTTAACTGTTAATGTTTAGAATGAGATTCTTTATACCTGTAGTCTTCAAAATTTATAAAGCTGGACACTTATAACTTTTTTCATTTTAAGAGGACTCGATCAAACTGCTTTAGTCAATTATTTCTTTAGTACGTTGGTGTTAAACTCCAGAAGAGTTAAGGATCCTTAGCTGTAAGATACATACGTGTGGTTATCAAAATAATGGAAACATCTTACATTTATAAATATTTCCTAATAAGTATGGTGTATTACTGCCTTTGGCATGTAATACAGCTTGGATTCTCATAGGAATCGATTCATAAAAATGCTAAAAAGTGTTTAGATGAATATTGTACCATTCTTCGTGAATATGTGAAAGTTTTGAGAGAGCCGTTGGGGGATTTCGGTTTGGTATTGAACACTTTAAAATAGGCCATAACGATTCAATTATATTGTGGTCCGGTGACTGTGGGGGCCAAGGTAGATGTTTAACTTCATCCTCGTTTTCATGAAAACCATGATTGGACAAGTACCGCTGCATGGTTTAGGTGCATTATCATCCTGGAAAATTTCATCTCCTGCAGGAAACAAATATTGCATCATAGATCATCTCGATATTTTTACTTTTGGAAGGAGACAATCATGTTCATACGCTTGTGCAGTTTCTTCCCAACATTCATTCATCCAGTTATAAGGAAAAGTACGAAGGCCGATTTCTCAGACTATATAACTTTCTCCTTGGTTTTGCAATTGTGAAACCACTGTAGACGACATTTGGCCTTAATATCTGTAACAAGGGATTTGGGAATAGCTGCTCTGCCGTAAATGTTCTGTTTATAGAGGTGCCTTCTAACTGTAATCATTTACACAGGAAAATGGAGATGCTGATATAACTCTGTAAACACTTTTGCTGTAGTCTTTTACTTTTTAGACATTAAAATTCGCTTCAATACCCGTCGGTCTTTTTCTTTGAACTTCTTTTTCCGTCCACCCTTTTGCTTTGCCAAGATTGTTTCGTAGTGCTGCGTGTATACTGTCATGACTTTAGACACCATACATTTACAAATTCTTAAAAGTTGGGATGTTTCAGTCACACTGGCTCCAGCTGGACCAGCTCTTACAATTAGGCTTCTTTGAAAATCTAAAAAGTCCGACATTTTAGATTTTTTTGGAAATAAACCAAGAATTAGAAATTTTGTAAAGCTAGTACATACTACCAGAATGTATACATTTATATTTAAAAAAAAAAAAAAGAACTGGTAGCTATTTTTTTTAATACTTACGAAGCACATTCAAAAATGTCCCTTTTATTCACCTGTGTCCGTTATTTCGATAATCCCCTGTGTGAAAACAATGCCTTGCGTCTGTTATTACATTTGGTCCTGTGACGTTTAATGAAAATTACCTTAAATAATTCGAAGAACACTTTTATTCTTTTTAGGCTTAGCTGCGCTAACATCAAAACGTTGCAACTAGTCTAATGTCAAAATACGGACTGTTGTCAATCCGGTAAATTGAAGATGGTTACAAAGAAATTGCTTCCAGATTTACAAGTATAAATATAAATATGGTTAATTTACATAAAATACAAAATATAGTAAATTACAAAATGCCTAAATATAAACTTATGAAATTCAACTCAAAAAATTAATTAGTTTTCAAATTATAATGTTCTACAATTTTATTACATTTTTTGTTTATTAACTTTCTTGGCTAGTTCAGCCATTAGTTATCAACGAGTTGAACAGTTGTTTTTCCAACACGTCTCTCTCTCTCAATTCTTATTCTTAAAGTGCTGAATTATTTGCTGGAGGATCATGCTGAAAATAATTTTAAAAGTTAAGAAGCACACATCTTGAACACAGGTTAGGATGATTTTATATCACACTGTGAAATAAAAGTTATAACATTAAATGTTATCAAAACGCTGTCTGACACAGAATGAGGTCTAACTTTGATTAAACTAGCTTTCTATATGTTTAATTTGTGAAAGAGTTGTAATTAAATATTTAATTAAATATTTTCTCCTGTTTGTAGTTTTTAACTCAAGTATAAACCATCTTTTTTTATTTGAAGGCGTCCCTTGTTCACCGGATGTTTTCCAGTGTTCTAATGGCAAATGTATCGAACGTTCTGGGTTCTGTAACGGTACAGATGACTGCAAGGATAACACGGACGAGATTTTATGCTGTAAGTCTGAATGCTTCTGACTAAATGTAATCAAGTATAACGAATCTTTTACTTTAAATTAACTTTCCTTTAAAACATTTGCTTTTGGATACTTTTAAATATATGATTTTTTTTCTAGTCATTTTATTTATAATTCTAAATTTCGTTTTCAGTATCAGAAGATAATACAATAAATTAAATTTTTGAAGTATATTGTAGGTTTTTTTATCTTCATTGTAACTAGTTCACTGTTAGATTTCTGCTGAAATGAGATACTAGTGCTGACTAAAACGAGAGTTCAATGTATGCCATAAAAATTACGCGGTTTTTTAAAAAAAATGTTCTTCTATGGCCGGGGTGGGCATTAAGTCGATCGCGATCGACCGGTGGACCACTTAGATATTTTAGGGTGACCGCCTTCACTAAGACCTAATAAGCATTTCATCATACGAAGGTCTGGAAATATTTTAAAAATATGGAGAAAAAAATTCGAACCACACGAAAAAAAGTTTGCTAAATAGAAAATGTGTTTCGCTCTATTTGGAGGTTATTTTTCGAAGAACTTCGTAATATTTTCCAGGAAAAAGTTCGCTGTATAGAGAAATTCGCAAAGTGAGTGAGAGCGAATGTTAACGTCACACTTTTTAGCTACACGAGGGGGTTTGGTGACGGACCTTGAAATTTTGAAGCTCAGTTGATGTACTATGGCTCAAAATTACGCGATCCGCCATTAAAAGTCATCGTGTACATCATGAGTTCTCAACGGGGGCGATAACGCCCCCTTGTGGGTGTTTGAGACTTTCAGGGGGTAGTAAAAGACTCAGAGAAAATTAGGGGGTGTTGAGATGGAACGGAGCGGCTTGGGCAGATTAACCAAATATTATCTAAAAAAGACTAAGAAAAACACGTTGATATGTACTAACAAAAATAAACTTTACTACTGTTTACCTCATGTTGATTGTATGTATTAAAATCATTTCTATATCACATGTACAAAAATTCATATATTTCGGTAGTTTGGGAAGTGGATGAAAAACTTAAAGAATACATTACATTCAGACCTACATTAAGTTGAATGATATAGTGGATTTTAATTTCTGTAGAACACGTGTTGTCTTTGTGAGTAGCAGGAAAATGTTTCGTCCACTGCATTTAATTACGTACACTCATGTCCATAAATTAAGGATAATGAAGTTCAGGCAAAGAAAGAGACAGAAGCAAAACAAATTTGACTTATTTGTAAAGTCTATTTATTAAACAAAAGGTAAAGAGCAAAAAAGATGCTATATGTTTGACATAATTAATAAAAATTGCGATTTTTACTCCCTGGAGCAAATTTCAAAAAAGAACCTATTTACAAAAAACAGTATAACATGGTTAGTATGATGGTTAAAACGGAGTATGTCTCCCGGACGATGCAATACAGGCCTTACAACACCTAAGCATGCTGAGTATCAAATTATCAATCTGATCTTACTTACTTACTTACTCCGGAGAATCAAGCCCACCCAAGGGGTTTCGAGCTGTGAATCGACCCTCCGAGATGTAACTTTATTAAGGTAAACAAAAAAGTGTACAAAGTGGTCCCGAAGGAGGGACACTCCCCACAAAATTCTTGAGAAAAGGGGGGGGGAATACAGATGTAAAACTTTAAATTTTGTATAACATTGCAAATACAAAAAAAAAAAAAAAAAAAAAAAACACATACACGGACGCTCTCTAACTAATGAGACAGGAAAGACATGAAATGATAAAAGTAATAAGAGAAGCGGCGAAACCCCTTCTAAAAGGGAATTCGAAAAAGGGGAGGGGAGGAAAGTGCAAGAAAAGATAGCGGAGGTCCAGACATTTTTTCTTGTTATATTTTGAAAAGAGCAATAATGGCCGGTTCACGAGCGGCAGCAGAGAGGGATCCTGGAAGAGGACCCAAAAGACGCAGGGGGGTGCCAAAGGGGAGGCACCATATCCAATAACTTCCCCTCCCCAAAAGCTTTCCACCCCAAGGCAATGAAAACAACAGAGAGGGAATGCAAACCAGTCATTCTAAAAAGGAGAAGAAAGGGGGAGGGGAGGGAGACTGGCCAAATGACGAGATCCAGCAAATGGTTGGAGGAAAGTCAAATTATTTTTTTGAAAAAAAAAATGAAAAATGAAAAGGAATAGCAAGAGGAAGGTCAAGAAACAGGCAAAAGGAGGGCTTAAGATAGCCTATCACAAATGGATTTGGAAATCGCAAAGCAAGAAATTAATTTATTGTGGATAGTGCGATTATTAGTAACAGAGTTAACCCAAGGAGAAAGAGCATTTGGATTGGGATTAACAAGATGACGATCGGCAGTGAAGGGATAGTGGAAAACGTAATGGTCGGCGTCCCCGGGGGACCCACAAATGCAATTTGGTGAGGAAAGAAGATTGAACATGTGCAAGTAAGCGGGGAAAGGGCCATGATTAGTTTGAAAATGGACCAGATATTTAGAAATTGGAGGAATGTTAAAGTTAGGATTTTTAAAAAAGCGTTTGACCCTAAGCCCCGTATTGCAATCATTCCAATAGGAGGTCCAAGACTCTAGGACAAATTTATTTAAGGAACAAGAGAGATAGGAGCGAAGAGCAGGGACCGAAAACACTTCACCATCATAAACAGCCTTTTTTGCACAAAAATCGGCGTAATCATTATAGATGTTTTTGTTATGAGCTTTGACCCAGTAAAGATTGTAATAGTTCCGGAATTGAAACAATTTTAGTTTAATACAATTGCGATAACTGGATTTATTTGTAAGATTATTAAGAACGAGAATAGAGGAGAAACTATCAGTATAAATTTGAATTTTAGTATTATGATGAACTGCCCAACAGACAGAGAGGCCGATGGCAGAGAACTCTGCCTGAAAAACAGAATTGAAATTTTGAATTTTAAAAAGATACGTTTTAAAGGGAAAGCCCCGATAAAAAATACACACGGCGAAACCAACCTCGGAACTGATTTTGGAACCGTCAGTGTACACTTCCCACTCAGATGGGCCCTCGAAAGTATTCATAGGGAAGGAAAGAAAATCCGGAGGGACCTGTTGAAGAGAAATATAAGAGTCCAACTTCGAAGCTGGGATAAGACCTGGAAGGAGATCGTTCCTGTTGTTCCAAATTTGGAATTTAAAGTAGAGAGAGCGAATAATAATATGAATGGGGGGAATCTCCCAGATAGGATATTAAGAGCATCTGTAGGAGAGGTTTTATAAGCTTTGGTAATTTTTAATAAGTAAATCCTCTGAATGGATTTAAGTTTTTGTATCTGAACAGAGGTCAGGAATCCACCCCATACTCCTGCTCCGTAAGAGATGATTGGTTGTACTACAGAATTATACGAAAGTTTCATTAGGGAAATATGCTGGTGATTGAAATTTTTGGAAACACGATGAAAGTTGGAGGAAATCCAGAGAATCTTATCTTTGATGGAATTTATATGGGGAGTTCAAGATAAGATATTGTCTATGTGGACACCCAAGTATTTATATGACTTGGTGATATGGATGGAATTCGGACCAATTTTGAAAATAGGATTTCTCCTGAAGGTCGAGTTCCCACGAAAGCCACCGCATTGAAGAAAGGGACATCGGAAAACAACAGAAACGGTTTTGGCAGTTGCTATTGACAAATTAAGCTCGGAAAGCTTGGAATCGACTAAAAATAAGATTTTGTTAGTATTATTCTCAAGTTCCCTACGCGAGACGCCAAAAGAGACTACTGCGAGATCGTCCGCAAAGGCTTGAAGAAGAAACAGTTCAGAGAAAGAATAGGGTTAAAATAAATATTCCAAAGAGTAGGGGAAAGCACGGACCCCTGTGGGCAACCTTTATAAAATTGTTTTTTAATTGTAAAGAATTATTAGCCCAAATAATTACCCTGTTAGTGAGGTAAGAGTGAATGAATTTCTGAAAGTGAAGGGGAATATGGAATGAATGAAAAATATTGAAGAGAGTCGACCAATCCACGTTGTCAAAAGCAGATTTGATATCGATAAACGTGGAAGCAGTATGCTTATGCACCGTGTATTTTAATGTAATGCACTAAATTGTCAACAGCCTCAATGCAACTGCGGTTTTCCCTAAAACCAAACTGAGACCCATGGAGAATTTTATTCTCAGAAATCCAGAGAATAAACCTATTAAGAAAAATTCTTTCTAAAATTTTGCCAAGAGTGGACAACGAACAAATGGAACGATAGGAGAGAGCAGACGATGGGTCACGCCCAGGCTTTAGAAGAAATTTAATTTTAGTGCCCTTAAAAATGGAGGGGAAGTGGCTAAATTGGATGCAGAGGTTAAGGAAATGAAAAAGCAAGTTGGGGAAAGAATTATAAAGAGCTTTCCAAATAGCGTAGTCAACGAGATCAATACCCGGGCCTTTACCTCCCCGAAGCTTCCGGAAAACGACGTCAACTTCATTAGGTCTCAGGCCAGAAGGTTGAGAGCTGCTATTGAAGACAGGGGGGATAGGAGGAGATCCTGAAAGAAAATGAGAATCAAGAAGAAGGCTTATCTTACTTTGGAAGGTGGAGGCAGGGTCATCTGTCGAGATCTGATGAAGATTAGTAGGACTGGTTAACCTTCCGAAAGCTGCTTTAAATGTAAACCCAAAATTATTAGAATTCGTTGAACAGAAGGATTCCCAAGCCTTATTCTTGGTGTCAATTATTAATTTTTTATAGTAGGCCCGAAGAGCCTTATACCTGGATTGCATGGAAGCAACCTCGTCGACCGGCAGGCCATGTTTTGTGAGGGAAACAATCCTACGCTTGTATGCATTAAGTTGATTTCGCTGGATTCTTAGAGAATTGTTCCACCATTTAAAAGAAGGAGTGCTTAAGACCCGCCGCTTTCTAAGAGTTGAGAAGGCAGAGGCTTTTGTAGTGTTTATTAATAAGCAAGCGAAATCGTCCAGTTGTCCAATTGAGGAGATATTAGTTAAGAAAGAATTAAGAAGGTAATAGTGTTTGCGAAAATTAGAAATAAATTTATTCATGCCATATTTGGTTTTAAAGACAAAGTCAGAAAAGGTTAGATCCCACCGGAGATGTACACTGATAAAGCTATGGTCGCTAAGATATTCGGTTGAAAGAATTTCCCAATGCTCAACAAAGGAAATAAGGTCACAAGTTGTGATGATGAGATCGGGGTTTCCAACCGCAGACCTTGGACCATGAAACGTTGGCCCCAGCCCTGGAATATTCCAAAGGTGTAAATTGTTGGAGAGCAAGAAATCAGTCAAGATATCCCCCCTCCTGTCAGTGCTCTTATAACCCCAAACAACTGACCTTGCATTGAAGTCCCCGGCTAACAAACAATTCTTACTTATTCCTTTATAGAGATTCAATTGTTTAATAGCCTCAGAGAAATCATCGTGAGGGGGAAAGTAGACGTTAATAACATTAAGGAGAGAACTTGGTTTAATTTAATGTTGACAGACACAGTATGATCAGTTTTCATGCGAAAATTGCAAATGATATTCCGATTATAACAAACAATGGCACAATTGAGAGAATTCGAAAAGAATTGAGAAGAACCAAGTGGGGAATTTAAGGGGAGTTTAAAATTAGGATAAGGATCCTGGAGGAGAAGTAGATCAAAACCCATCTCCACTGCAATCGAGTGAGCCTGAAGGTGGGCAGATCGGGAGTGATTTGCATTTAGTAGTAAAATTTTCAGCAGATCTGCCAGAATTAAAAAAGAAAAGCTTTTAACTGAGATGGATAAGTAAGAATAGAATGCATAAAGGAGTTAAATACAGATATGTGCAAAAACAATAATATTAGTAATAAAATGAATTAAAAAACATCAATAAAATTACAATACAATATAAAAATACATGAAAATGATTACATGAGTAAAGAATACTAAGATAAAAAACGACAAGGAGCAAGGCAGTGCAAATTTACAAATAGAAAAAAAAACATTAATAAAAAGAATAAAATAAAAATTATAATTGCAAATTATATAATGAAAATATACTGAGGAGAAAAATCCTAAGAAAATATACTGAGGAGAAAAATCCTAAGAAAATATACTAACTTATTAAATGAATTACAATCCAAAGTCAGTAAAAGATAGGGCTCGTTTTTTTTTTTTTGTAATTCATAAACAGGACAAATCTCATCTTGGGGAATATTACACCACTCATCAAGCAATGCCATCCGAAGTTCCGGTAGACAGGTGAGAGGGGGTTGACGGGCTGCAATTCGTCGGCCAAGCATATCCCACACATGCTCTATTGGATTCAAGTCCGGTGAGTATGCTGGCCAATCCATACGGGTGATATCCTCCGATTGAAGGCATTCGTCTACGATGTTTGCACGGTGAGGATGTGCTTTGTCATCCATAAACAGAAATTTAGCACCCATGGTGCCCCGAAACAAACGTACATGTTGTTCCAGAATGACATCCCGATAGATGTGGCCTGTCATCGTTACACTCTGAACGTGCAGGTCAGTTCTAGAACCAAGAATAATTCCTCCCCAAACGAGCCATCCTGCACCACCGTAACGGTGTCGTTCAATGGGGTTCTCTTGGTGGTAACGAGTACCTGGCGCTCTCCATATGAAAGTCCGGCGAGAATCAGACTGCAAACTAAACCTGGACTCGTCGGAAAACATCACACAAGACCACTGTTGCGGTGTCCACAATGCATGCTCTCTACTCCAGGTTAATCGCAGGCGACAGTGAGTTGCGGTAAGGGGAACACATCTGACAGGCCTACGAGCATATAGACCAATGTGCCCTAAGCGTCTGTACACGGTCTGCCTTGAAACTGTCGTACCGGTAGCTGAAGAGAGCTGATGAGATAGGTCTGATGCTGTGCTCCGTCTGTTTCTTTTGGCAGCAACTGCCAAATACCTGCCCTCATTCGGCGTTATAACTCGGGGGCGACCTGTGCTGTAACATCTACTCACATTACCATCATCTTGGAATCGTTGGCAAAGCCTGGAGATGACACTCTGGACGATTCCAAGCTACTCGGATACTTTTAGCTGGGTACGTCCACATTCCAGTCGTCCGATAATTCTACCACGTAAAAAATCATCCAAATGCTTCCTTTGTGCCATAACTATGCGGTTATTGCACTGAAAGGCTTTTAAAGCGCCCATGAACAATTTTACTTCTTTGCCACCATTCCTTATATACCCCTCTCTTACACTCTCGTCATTATGACGTACTATCCGCGCCATCTGGTGGTTTCCTGTAATTTGCATATTCTTCTTCAAGATGTGTGTGATAATTCTACAGGTGAAATTTTTATTTTCGAGTTCAATTTCTGTATGATTCTGAATTATCCTTAATTTATGGACATGAGTGTATATTATCCAAGAAATATAATTAAATATTTTGACCAGGAATTAACGTGTGTTTCTTTAAGGGTTGAAACTGTCAATTTACAAAACAACAATATTCTATTAAATATCCAACCGTATCCGGTCAAGCACCAATATCCTATTTTCACTAAAATACATAATATTACACACTTAAATATATTTGTGGCATTTGCTATTTCAGATTAGCAAGTAATAAAAATTGGGTCTTTAGAAAAAAATTAAATTAAAAAATATTTTCTATTAGTAATAGAATATTTTTTAAAATTTAACTTTTGTCTTAAATAAAATTTTAAAAAATATATTTTTTTAGTATTGGGTATTTTTTTTAAAACTTGTTTTCATCATGTTTTATATACACTCTTATTTCTCTAGAAACCTAGGGGGCGGTATCGAAATATTTACTAGAAAAGGGGGCGCCAGTTCTAAAAAGGTTGGGAATCTATGGTGTACATGAATATGGTCGATGTTAATATTGACTAATTCATCACGATGCATCCTCCAACGTGCTCAACGTTACATTCAAACAAGTCTCCAAATATGCATTGCAGCTGACGGTGAGGAGATTGAACATCTCGAATAAATGTATATTATTAAAACTAATTCTTTTTTTCCTCACATCATTTTCCTACGTCCCTGAGTAGGAAATCATGGAAAAAATCCTTGGTGTAACCTTTTTATTCTTTGCATTAATGTCTTCAATATACATTTTATCACTAAATCGATGGCGCTCTACAATTTTGCAAATCACTTTTTTCCTCTACCTCGTTCCATTTTCGAAATAGGAGTGCTAACTCTGCAGTTTATCACCAGGTGGCACAATAGGTGGTTTTATTTGGTAGCACATGACCACTTTATTTTACCTGGTCACCACTTTTATGAATATAGCAGCTGTTTCCTAAGTTAAAAGTAAAGGACTTAAGCGGGCATAATATTTAATTTATAATCTTTTTTCCAACTTTCAGCAATTACCACTCTACATCTCTGTTTGCCCGGATGGTCCAGATGTGCAGATGACACCCGCTGTTTCCCTTCCGATTGGCGATGCGATGGAACGAAGGATTGCTTAGATGCTTCGGATGAATGGGCTTGTGGTGAAGAGAGGAGAAACAGCACTTTCCGTAATAATACTTGTTCACTTTGCTAACATTAACAATCTAAATTCGATAACCAATCTTTTCAACCCTAGGATCGCAAATCAAGATTGAAAGACTATTTTTGACTTTTTTCCCCATGAGCTTTCTCAAAGTGGGCGTGAGAGTTTTCAAAAACTTCATGGAATGTTTGGAAATTTGAATTCTAAGAAGCTCGAGATCAGTGATTGCTTGTATTTTTTCGTAAAAACGTTAATTTACCCTTTTTATTATTACTTATATTTTTATTAGGAAATGAATAAATTTTCCAATTAATAAATGTTTCAAGATTTTAATATTAAAGTTTTAGGAGAAACTGTTAACTTTTCAGGGACATTTTGAACAGAATGTGGATAAACTTTCTAATACGCCAACCGATTACATTGAAAAATAATTCGTAAATATTTAACAAATGTAAATCTTCAGTTATTTCTTTTCTGAATTCCAATGGCATGATATTTCCGAAAAGGTACTGCCTGAAATTAATCAAGAAATTGTCGCGATTGAGAGATTGTTTCGAATTTAATGGAATGTTTATCGTTTCTATAAAATAGGATGACGCGTCTTAAAAGTAGTCATGCTGTGAACAGAATTTCATAAGTTTAAAATAACCCCGACAAAGTACGTTGGGCTGTATTACTTAATTTGCTAAGTTTTATGTTTTGTTTATTGTGTACGAAGTATAAAAATTAAACCTTACCGGTATAAGTTGATATTTTAATTGTTATTTCAGCGATGCAAAATACGTATATAGTATTGGTAATTATGTTTTAGTTAAGAGAGTTATAATTTTTTTAAATGAACAAGTGATTATTTCTTGCAGAATGGTCAAATAACGTACTGTTACCATGTGAAAAGTGTTTTCGCATAGCAATTCTAAAAAATCCAAGTCTGTATAATTATCAAGATAACAGCTTTCAGGAAAAATCAATGGACGATTTTTTCAAATCAAATAATGGAAATCAAGTTTAAATTCAACAATCCTTTGAATAACAAATATTGAATGTTTATCAAAGAAATTTATCCATAATTTTAATTGTAATTGTTAAAAATATTTTTGGATAGAAAATTCTGTAAGGAGCAAGACTAGGCTAAAGCGAAGGTATGAATTGATAGCTTAACTGTCCGAGGTACCAGTGTAGTATAGACGTTCATTTGAGATGAGAGGTATTTACTGTAAAATATGCTGGTATATATTTTACGAAGTGAAATACTTATTTTGATTTACATTAAAAAAAATCATCAAAAACAAATTTAATGCAGTGAGCCATTAACTGGAAAGAAATGTAACACGATAAAAATGAAACGAAAGTTGAAGTAAAAAAGTTTGTGTTTCAGGCTTTAACGTGTTCACGTTGCCGGAAGTCGCTGTTGCAAGAGAAAGACTGATCACGTGGTTTATCCAAAGAAGGAAGTCAGGCTCCATCTCTGACAAATGGGGATCCCAATTGCACAGGGTCGCGGTCGCCCTGCACCTAGCTAACGAATCCGTCTTTAGTCCCGGAAGTGGAATGGGTCAGGAACTAAGTTATGAGCTTAACATACAGTTGTTACGCTGTCTTTCAAAGTAAGTAATTTTATACTTTACATACAGTTGACTCTCGATAATTCGAAGTTGAAGAGACCGATAAAAACTTCAAAATAATCAAGAGTTCGAATTATCAAGAGGGTAAGAAAAAATTCCTAAATTTTTTTGAAGTGTAACTTCTTTAGGCGCGAGAGTGAGTGGAAAATTTGCCCAGTTTTGCGTAACAAGGAAAAAGCGAGCGGAAGTAGGGATTTACCCCACCATCCCCCCAAATCGTCGCCATGGTGAGGAGATAGCGAGCGGGAGGAAAAGAGAAAAACACCACGTGACTTGCGTCACATCCGTGAAAAAGTTGGATGATTGCAAAGGGAAGTATTGTATTAGAGGTATGGAGTGTGTGGCATCTTACTGCTATGGTCAAAAAGCGCTTAGGTATTGTTGACATTAAGTGGGTACCCTTGCTACTCTCGTAATGAATTCGCGCGGCGTATTTTCGTAGTTTTTATGTAATAAAAGTACCGTTTTCAACGAACAAACGCTCCCAAAATATTACCATTACATGGCTCTTCCTTTACCGGAGTATCTGGGGCGTTGTGTATATGTCACTAACGTTCACTCCAGAATCGCTACGGATCTTGTAAACAAACACAGTGAATTATGTGATTGATGTATTAAGTTAATATTATTCATTTTTATTTCCATTGAATTAAAATTAATTCTGGTCAGAATGCTTAGAACAAATGCAAAAAGAGGAAAAGAGTTTCATGAAAGGGGAAAAAAGGAAAACTAGTATTAAATCTAAGCAAAAGTCTCTTTATCACCAGGTAGTTCTGCCGCAGCTTTTATCATCTTTATCCATAAAGTTTTAGTTCTGTACACACCAGAAACTTCTGCAATCATTGGATCCGATGATAATTAAAGCCGATTATCTTAACTGGATAATTTTGCTTCAGAAGAAGCAAAGCCACTCATTGAATTCTTGAAACGGACACTGAATTTGACAATGAATACTGGTTCTAGAGAAGGAAAAACAATATACGGAACCACGACTGAAGCAATTTTCTCACGTTTTCTTGATTGACTAAAATCAAGGATTTTTATACCCTACTTCAGTTACCACACACCTAGTGTGTCTTTCTTGGAAAATGATGATGCAGAAAATTGAATAAAAATATTATTTTCATGCAATAAATTGTTAAAATTTTATTTAATTAAAGTAAGTTCTCTCAGTAGTTTAATTAGATCTATTCCTGCATTTATGGTCAACGTCGTCAAATAAGTTTCACTTCTATCGCGTGGCTTTCCATGTTCTTTTTTCTAACACATTTAAATTTTAAACTATGCAATAAAACAACAATTGTAATACATCTCTCAGTAAGTCCTGGGCCTAACATATAGATGGCGCTACCTTCTAACTTTTCTAAGCTTAACCAAGTAGTACTAACTTTCAAACGGCACGTCTCAAAGTTTCGAGATAATATCTTGTTTAGTTATAAAGTTGCAGTGGTTTTTTATGGCAACAGTTTGGAAACTATAGATGAAAAAGAATTTCATGTGCTAATTAAACATTATTTTCTGATGCGGAAAAACACTGTTAAAGCAAACCAATGGCCTGATAAATGTTATCCGAACTCTGCTCCATCGCAAACAATGGTTAAGAGATGGCATGCTGACTTAAAACGTGGTCGTACAGACACAAACAACATTGAACGCTTAAGTCACCCAAATTCTGCAGTTGTTCCAGAAATCATCAAAGAAGTGCAGGAAATCGTTTTAGCCGATCGTAGATTGAAGTTGCGTGAGCTAGCAGAGAATTTAAAGGTATCATAAGACAGTGTATTTGCTATTTTGCATGATCATTTATCAATGAGAAAGCTGTGTTCAAAGTGGGTGCCGCGTTTGCTCACTGTCGATCAAAAACAACAACGCATCGACGATTAAGAACATTGTTTGGAACTGCTTAAGCAAAATAAACAGGATTTTTTCTAGTAGATATGTGACAATTGATGAAACATGGATCCCTTATTATACGCCTGAATCAAAAAGTTCGTCATCTGAGTGGACAGCAGTCAGTGAAAAGCGTCCAAAGCGACCAAAAACTCAAAACCAAAAACTCGACCAAAACTCCAAATGTCCAAAGCGTCCTAACCGACTCAACTAGCAAGGTTATGGAGTTCATATTTTGAGATGCGTATGGAATTTTTTTATTGACTACCTTGAGAAAGGCAAACAAATTAATAGTGAATATTACATGGCGTTATTGGATCAACTGAATGAAAAAATAAAGAAAAAACGTCCTCAAATTCAAAAGAAAAAAGTACTGTTTCTCCAAGACAATGCTCCGTGCCACAAGTCCACGAAAACGATAGTCAAATTGAATGAATTACGCTTTGAATTACTTCCCCACACACCGTACAGTCCAGTCCTAGCCTCCAGTGATTACTGCCTGTTTGCAGGTCTTAAAATAATGCTACAGGAAAAGCGGTTTCTTTCAAATGAAGAAGTGATTGCCGAAGTAGAAGCCTATTTGGAGAGCAAAGACAAATCGTTCTACGAAAAAGGTACTAAAAAATTAGAAGAGCTCTGGGAGAAGGGGAGTATCTCAATAAATAAAGTTCAATTTTGCAGGAAAGTTGTTGTTTCATTAGTTAGACCCGGGACTTATTGAGGGATGTGTTACATATGTATAAAATTACTTTAAAATATTTCTAAAAAGTACATGTTATACAGTATAAATGCTGAACAGAAGTTAAAAGTGATGTATTAAGATAATGTATTTATGTACAAGGTAAACAAAAAAGTCCTTGCCGTTTGTGTGTTTCCATTGAAAGAAGTGAGAATAAATATGCAAATTCATGTATGACGTGATTGAGAAACCGTCAGTCGAGAGTAGGAATATCAGTTGTTACAAACGCAGGTCCACTGCTCACATTCAGCAATCGGAACTCGTACAGTAGCGAAGCGAAATGGACGTATCGAAGGAGCTCGTTCGGGGTTGTTTACTTTACAACTTCAAAGTGGGCTTATAAGCCAGCCACTGCATGAAGTCGCCAACAATGTCAAGTGTTTGGGGATAATGCTGTCAATGAACGTAAGGCAAGGCATTGGTTTCAAAAATTCAGGTCGGGAGATTTGATTCCCTCTGTGATAAAGCTAGAACACAACGACCACAAGCTTTGGATGACGAAGCCCTGCAGGCGGACATTGAGGAGGACAGTAGTAAGACGTGTGGTGAACTTGCCAGACAATTCAACACTTCCAGTGAAACGGTTAGACTTCATCTGCAACGCTTAGGTAAGACGTACAGGCTGAGCAAATGGGTTCCTCACACGCTGTTGGAAGTTCATAAGCAACAACGAGTGGCAGCTTGTTTATCGTTGCTTCCTCGCCACCGTAGCGCATCCATATTCAATCGGGTGCTGACCAGTGACGAGAAATGGGTCCTGTGTGACACACCCAAGAGTTCCACACATTGGTTGTCACACCAGGTTATTTTCCCGCATATCGCAAGACCACCAATGCACCCAAGCAAGATTATGCTTTGTATCTGGTGGACTTGTCGTCAAGTGGTTCACTACGAGTTGCTACCAAAGGGCCAAACAGTCACTGCGGACCGGTATTCGCAATAATTGGAACGTGTACAACAGGCATTACATCAGACGGAGCCAGCACTGGTTAATCAAAAGGGTGTACTGTTATTGCTTTATAACGCGAGGCCGCATGTCGCGCGGGTGACCAGGAATACGATACAGTGACTTGTTTGGGAGACTTTGTGCCATCCTCCTTACTCACCTGGCCTTGCACCACCATATTGCCACCTCTTCCATTCCCTTGACAATCATCTTCGTGGTAAATCCTTCACTAATGAAACAGACGTGTGCCTAGCTCTCACGGACTTCTTTGCGTCCCACACCCCGAGTTTTATCGCAAGGGGATTGAACAACTGGAGACACGTTGGCAGAAAGAGCTGGATGCCTATGGTGATTACTTCGAGGATTAACAATAGGCTATTCTGTTTGTATGTCATGTTCTTTTGGGTCTTTAAAAATGGCAAGTACTTTTTTGTTTACCTTGTAGTAATTCTCTTTCAAACCTCACCAAATCTGTTCCATTCCTCATTGGAACTGAAATCGTTTCGCACTCGGTTCCCTGAAAAATTGTCCCTAACACCATTTGTTCTTGAAGACAGGGTCTGATGCGGCCGATGCACCATTGGGTGACACATTCTATAAATCACACAGATGAGCCATAAATAGTTACGTCAGTCCGAAACAAAAAACACAATCCTACGCATTCTTTCTTCACATTAGCGGTCTATCCTTTCTGAGTACATGAGTAACAAGGTCAAGTGTTAAATGAAAGATATGGACGACTGACATCATGTGCGGCCAGAACTGTCGACTTGATGAAGGAAAGCAATAAAAGTGTCTTTTCGCCTGAGGAACAGGGAAACACAAAGAAAGGGTAGTAGACATATAGTCATCAAAGGGGCTACGGTACAATGGAGACACACAGAGAAGATACAACACAGAATATGTAACTTCCAACATGTTTGCTATAGGACTCTAGATAGTAAATTTTCGAATAGTCGAGAGTTTTATAAGATAACTTCGAATTATTGTGTGTGTGTGTTGTAGTCTGGCCAGCCACAGATTTTACTTTGAAATATTGAGTGTACCAAAATGTATTGTTTTAGTTCAAAATATCAAAAGTTTTTCTAGGGACTGGGCATAATACTTCGAATTAGCGAGAGGTTCGTACTATCGAAAGTCGACTGTATAATATTAATAGTTGATATATCATTCTTGGAAATTAATATGGGGTCCATTTATTAAATTATATTGTAAATAATTTAAAGTACCTTGTAATACTTCTGGTGTGAAAAATCCGCAACGCACTTACATTGAATTAAAGAATTAAAAAATTATAAATCACAGCAACTCTTTGCTTAAAAAGAAACTTATATACATAAATTTAAGCAATTTATTTCAGTACTAGCCGTTACCCGCCCGCTTCGCTGGGTATTTCATGATGTTTTATAAAATTTAGCTGCTTATATATATGTATAAATTATTGATATCTAAGTCCTAGCATTAAGGATTCGATTGAATTGAAAAATATACTTATACCTGTAACTGTCACCTGTTGATAAAAAAAAGGGCAGAACTCATCTAATTTGTATTTTTTTAAAATCTCTAAAATTGAAGTATAGAATGATGTTTGCTCTTTCGTAACTCAAAAACCAAGTGGATTCCCACAAAACCAATTTTCGGTGGATCTCTACTCCGTAAATTGAACATGCAAGCCAAATTTCAAGTCTAAATCTAACAGAAAAAAAACAAAAGTTTTTCTATCCCGTTGAGAGCCGTTTTCCAAAATTACCGCTCTTAGCGGATTTCAATTCAACAAAAGAAAAATGCAAACCAAATTTCCTTATTATAGTCCTTGTAGCTCGAAAAAAGTAATTTTTTTTTTGTCAATACGTCCCAGAACTTGATACAACCCCCAGAACTTGATTTGCTTAAAATTTATTCTTAGTGGATCCCTATTCAACAAAAGAAACATGTTTAACAAATTTCAAGTATATGGGTCTAACAATTAAAAATAGGAATTTTTTTCTGTAACTCCTCTTGACCCCACGCAAACATCCTTAGGAGTCAATTTTCGTTTTACTCTTTGTTAGATGAACTCTATTCCATGAAAGGAACATGCCTACCAATTTACAAGCAGGATGATCAAATAGTTTAAAAATGGAAATATTTATCGATTACGCCTCTTAATCTCCCGAAATTAAACTTTGTAGTTGATATTCGCGAAACCCATTTTGTAGCGGTTCTCTACTTTACGAAAGGAATCTGCTTATCAAATTTCTAGACTGTACGTCTAACAGTTTAAAAATGGGGATAATTGTCTATAACGCCACTTGAGCCCCCGCAACGCCACTTCTGGGTCTGTTTTCACAAAACCCATTTTGTAGGGGAATTGCACTCTATGAAAGGAATCTGCTTAGCAAAATTTTAAGACTGTGCGTCCAATTAATTAAAAATGCAAAAAAATTATCACTAACGCCCCTTGAACCCCCGCAAAGCCACCTAGGGGTCGATTTTCACAAAACACATTTTGTAGTG
This sequence comes from Trichonephila clavata, assembly GCA_019973975.1. NCBI lineage: Eukaryota > Metazoa > Arthropoda > Arachnida > Araneae > Nephilidae > Trichonephila > Trichonephila clavata. The sequence goes on from BMAO01023485.1 coordinate 31,762, forward strand.
TATTTCTATCCTATGAGAGGAATCTGCTAACCAAATTTCAAGACTGTGAGTCTAATAGTTTAAAAATAGAAATAACTATTTATATCTGCCCTTAACCCCCCGCAGCACCCCTTGGGGTCAATTTTCTCCAAACCCGCTTTGTAGCGGATATTTACTCCATGAAAGAAACATTCCTACCAATTTTCAAGCAGGTAGGTCAAGTAGTTTAAAAACGAAAATATTTATCTCTAACGCCACTTAAACCCCTGCAACGCCACTTAGAGGTCTGTTTTCACAAAACCTTCTTATAGCTGATCTCTACTCTATGAAAGAAATCTATTTATCAAATATAAAGACTGTGCGTCTAATAGTTTAAAAATGGAAATAATTATCTATAACGCCCCTTAAGTTCCGCAACGCCACTTGGGGCAATTTTCACGAAACCCATTTTTAGCGTATCTCTACCCTATGAGAGGAATCTGCGATCTAAGTTTCAAGACTGTACGTCTAATAACTTAAAAATCGGAATTTATAACGCCCCTTAAACCCCCCGCAACACCCCTTGGGGGTCAATTTTCCCAAAACCCATTTTGTAGCGGATATTTACTCCAGGAAAGAAACTTACCTACCAATTTTCAAGCAGGTAGGTGAAGTAGTTTAAAAACTGATATATTTATCTATTACGCCCCTTAATCTCCCGCAACGCCACTTAGAAGTCTGTTTTCACAAAACCCGTTTTGTAACTAATCATTATTCTACGAAAGGAATCTATTTATATCAAATTTAAAGACAGTGCGTCAAATAGTTTAAAAATGGAAATAATTATCTATAACGCCCCCTAAGCCCCTGCAACGCCAATTGGGGGTCGATTTTCACCAAACTCATTTTGTAGCGGATCTCTACTCTCTGAAAGGAATCTGCTTACTCAATTTCAAGATTGTACATTAAGTAGTTTAAACATGGACAAAATTATTTATAACGCCCCTTAACCCCTGTAACGCCTTTTGCGTTTCGAATTTCGGAAAATCCGTTCTTAGCTGATGTCTATTCTATGAAAGGAACATGTCTACCAAATTTCAAATCTGTAGGTTGAATAGTTCCGGAGATATCGTGATTAGTCAGTCAGTCAGTCAGTGAGTGAGTCGCTTTTCTCCTTTATATATATAGATAACCTTGCTTCGTCAAAATATTACAGAGTGAAATGAATTCTAAACAAGAAACTTATTTCTTCCAAGTAAACAAAACTAAAATTCAGTTAGTGAAAGAATAATTTATTGATGTGTAACATCTTTACTCTCGGTTGCTGGATATTTGTTGGAGTGATTTCGTGAAAAGGGGCGGAAGTGCGTAACAGGAAGACGGGGAAGCGAACGCTGTTTGATTTGACCAATCACCGAGTTTGGCGACATCTTTTTCGTACCCTCCCAGTGAAGTTCTGTTTTTCTCCATTCAAGAGGGCCCCCCCCCCGAGCGGTCTAAGCCGTGGGGTCCAACTCTAGTAGTCATATAGCGGCCAGTCTTTCTTATGTTGTTAAATTTAACACTTCAAAATGTTCGAATTCAAAAACTCGGTTTCATTTTCTGGACTCTAAATCCCCTTCGCACATACCAGCAAGTATTATTAGACTTCATCCAGGATAAACTTGCGATTCTTACGCTCAATTGTCAAGGTCTCAGGGCTCGTTGTATATGAAATCTGAGGTAATATTAATATGTGTAAACTATATTAATAATTAGATAAAATGTTAAGCGTCTGACAAAATTCATTATTCTTTAAAAAACGAATAAGTAATATGGAATTATTCGAATGAATATTTGAGTGTATATCTTTTTCATACTTTGAGGTTAATTCCTGTCCCTTTCAATATGATATTTTTAATTGTGATTAAAAAAACTAACTCATTAGAGTTACACGGGTAATTTTGATTTTCTCTAATATTTCTAACATTTAAACATTTACCAAGCTAATTAAATTTTCATGATTTTGTGATTTGCAGAGACGGGTAAATCCAAAGCAGAGATTTGCGAGATTTACGGCAAAAAAAAAAAAAAAAACGTGAGTAAAAAATTAAAAACTGGAAGAGTACAGCCGAAAAAATTGCGCATAATTCAACTCGACTGAGCAGGGATTTTCGGCCACGTGCTCAACGAACACAATTTTCTCACAAATAAATATCAACGGCCTACCCAATTACTGCTTTACCAGATCTATTTGTTAGTCAGGCAACTTTACGATTGTCCACTCATAGTTTTTTTGAATGATGAACTCAAGCTCGAGATGAACACAAATCGAAATGTTTCGACAACTAACAGTGGTACTGTTATTGACGCTGTTTTTCAACAGTTATTTAATACTTTGAAATCACAATTGTTTGTGTCATATTTTAGTTATCATAATTCTATCGTGTGCGTGTTTCCGCTTTTCCCCAAATTGAACAAGAATAATTATTTTTGATAAAACGTTTTGCATTACTCCTTGGGTTAATTAAATAAAATTTTCATTAAAGATATAATTATTCCATAAAAAAATTATTTCCAATCATACTCGATTAATTTTTTTCAGGATTTAAGTTGCTATTTCGAATTTACCACGATAACATGCCAGATGTTACACATCGTATGCGACTACTGTAAGACTCGTTCCTTTTTTTATTAATTGTTTATTCGAAAAGCATGGTAATTATATCTCATAGAAAAAGTAATGGGTAAATACAGCGATAAACAAATGTAACTATGCAACAAATATCTAGCAATCCTCAAAACACCGTAAAATACAAAATTTCCATTCCGAGATAGGTGGGGATAGTTTGACATTATATCACTTATAAGTTATGAAAAAGCCCTGAACGTTTGAATTTTAAAAAAAAAATCTAAAGTGAATTCAAAAAGTCTTTTCGGAGTGCTGACCATCACATGATCCATAGTCTCAACGTGCCAAATGTTACGCTTCTGCTTCGTACAGAGTTTTAGTACTACATCGCAAACACATGACTTTTTTTTATTTCATTCGTATACGTAATGTTTAATACTCACGAAATTTTAAGAGTTGCCGAATCAAAATATTCCCCCAAATGAAATAAACCTTTTCTAAACAAGAACGGGGGAGTGATTTCCCACTATTATCTGCATATCACAGAATGTCTTACGTATGGGTATCTTAGAGAAAACATTCAACGAAAATAAATTTGGAATTATTTTCGGCGGACATGCTTACGCCTCCTTCGAAACATTAGCAATGCTCTTAGCAAACTTCTACAATAAAATGATCAATGGTGTGGATTTGTATATGTTACAAATAAATGAACATACAAATATTCAAATTGCTATATAAAATTTATGCAATTAATTTATACAAGTTGTTATTTAATTATAAATACAATTGTTACTAATTCAAATAAATATCTGATATTTGATATGGGCGTTACCCTCTCGGTTTGCTGGGTATTTCATGTTATTGCATGAATGTATAGTGTTTTTAGATCGTTGATATCTAATATCTAGCATTTAGCTTTCTATTTTATAGAAAAACTATCTTATAGTTTTGTCTCTTTATTTAAATTAGCAGGACTTTTGAATAACTTAAAAAGAAGTAAATTTCCCTTTTACGCCCTTTTCGGTGTAAATTTTTACCGTATTTCTAGCCAAAGTTCAAGTACCTTAGTTTATTGATACAAAAACGGAAAATGGTTATCTTTAAGCCCTCGCATCTCTCTTTGGAAGTCTATATCTAGAAAAGGCGTTTTTATTAGATCTCTACTCAATAAAAGAAATATTTTAACCAAACACCCAAGTCTGTAGGTATAATAATTCAAAAGGCCGCTGTGGCCGAGTGGTCTAGGCATCGGATCATGGCTAGCATGTCATGGGCTCAATCCTAGTACCACTAAAGATCCGCCGTGTAGGGGGGAGATGCACGTTAAATCTGTCGAGAGCTCAAACGTCCTCCGTTGGTGTGGTGTGGTAGTTAGGAGAGGGGAGTGCCAGCTCAGGTGTCGTCCGCGTCACTTGACCATGGTTCAAAATTACACGGACCGTCGCCAAAAGCCCTCGTGTTGCTAATCAGTGCGACGTTAATATTCTCTCTCTCTCTAATAATTCGAAAATAGGAATCACCTATAACGCCCTCCTCCAACTCACACTCCTCCAAGAGTTAATTTCCTTAAAACCCGTTCTTAGTGGATCTGTTCTCGAAAATGGAAAGATGTATGCTAAATTTTAAGTCTGCAGGTATAACAGTTCAAGCAGGAATTTTTGTCTAAAACGCTCTCGCAATTCATCTTGGTTGTAGATTTTTTGCAAAACACAATCTTAACACCTCTACTCAACTAAAGAAACTTGAATACCAAGTTCCAAGTTAATCGACATAATAGATCTAAAAACTTGATTTTCTTAACGTATAACACACCAGTAACTATCGTCAACCATTCTGGGTTGGTTAATTTCCGAGAAGCAGGATTTTTCTTATCTATAACTCCCTCTTTGATTTCGCAAAAAATCTCAGACGACTAGCGGGACCTCTACTTCTTCAAAGAAATGTGCCTACCAAGTTTCATGTATGTTGGTCTTATATTTCCAATGATCTCGTTGACTGAGTGAATGAGGGAGCCACTTTCCTCCTTTATTTACATGGTGCACCGAAAATTAACAGTAATCGGGCTCGAGGTGAAAGATGGAGTCATATTTGTTGTGGGAAAAATACAAAAAATATTACCCTGCACTTGATTAAGTTAAAACAAGCATATTTTTAAAAATGTAGAAATTGACACGCACCATCACATCATTAACTACTGAGACCACAAATTTCACAATTTTTATGATGATTTTTTCACTAACATATCACCTCACATAGCAGAACTATTAAACGCACTCACAAGTCAGACACAATATTTTGCTGGTTTAGTCAAAACTAACGTTATTTGTGTGAGTTGAAGTTTGAGAAAAAAAATGTCACTTAACTTTGACTCTCCATAAAAAGAAAACTATCACACTCACAACATCGAGCAAAATTCTAAATTTGGCCCATTCATTTACGATTCCAAACTGGTACAACAAGTGTTCTTTTCTTTGCATAGTAATCATAGAGCTTTTTCTTTGTTTTCAGAACATCTTCATTTTAAAAATACCTCTGTTGATATCTTCCATCCCATCATTAGGTATTGTGAACGCAAATTCTAAAATTTCTCTGTAATTTTTTCGCTTTTGTGATCTTTCATAGCCGTGTTATTATTCACAGTCACAAATGGAGCCAAAATCTTTATTAGTTTAATTAAAACTAATGCAGTTTAAATGGTTTAAGAAAATGATGTTACATTTCTATCCTTAGCAATTATTACCATTTTGTTTTCTTTTGAAAAATGACTTCATTTAAAAAACTGAATCATTATGTTATTTAAATTAAGCAATAAATTAAAAAATAAAACGTTAACTAAAAATTTATAACACATTAATGTAGTAGATGTTCGTTTATATATAGTTTACTCGCGCGATTGCAGACTCTACACCTTTTTCAAAGGGACCACTTGACGAATCAGGAGTAATTAGCTAAGTTTATTTCCTCCACTGCTTCAATAATCCTATCCCGCAATTCATCCCTTTTTTCAGAATTAGTTTAAATAAAAACATTTTTCTTTTATGCAGCCCTGTAAGAGAAATCGATTTGGTTTAACTGTAGTAAACGACTTGGCCATGTAATTGAACCATGACGTCTAATCCTCCTTCCGCGATATTCCATGTTCAAATACTCCCTGTACAGGATGCGTGTAATGCGCTGGTTGATCTTGTTGGAAACTTATGTCCCTGTAGATGTTGAGTGCAACAACTTCCAGCAGATTTGGCAAATAGTTTCGAAGAAAATTCAAGTATTTGGCTCCATTTAAACTTTTTTGTTGACTCAAACGGTCCAAATATTTTTCAGTTTAATACTTCGATCCACAAATTGATTTTAAATTAAATTTGAGACCCGTCTTCTCGCATTAAATGTGGGTTTTCCGTAGACCATCCTTGTAAGTTATGTAAGTTCAATTATTGATGTGTAACACCTTTCCTCTCGATTGCTGGAGATTTGTGGGAGTGATTTCGTGAAAAGGGACGGAAATGCGTAACAGGAAGTTGGGGAAGCGCGCGCTATTCAGTGAAGTTCTGTTTTTTCTCCTTCATTCGGGAGGGGCTCCGTAGGAGGGGGGGGGGTAATAATATTTGCTGAGGAAGGAAATATATTGTCACTGAATTTTAACAACTTCTTCTTTTGAAAGAAACATGGGAAAATGAAGTGCGTTTTTAGTAGTTATTCCTTAATATTTTTTTGAAATGTAGTTTTGAGAGAGAACTTTATCACAGGAGAAAGATAATGAAGGAATCGCCTCTTTTTTTCTATCGCTCTAGAAGAAGGGACTGGTCTAAGCTGCTGAATTGGCGGCCATCTTTGTATAACCTTGTGTGGGCTTTTGAAACCTTGCTTTGCATCAACTTGCCTCCATGCATCAGTATCTGACTCGAGGGTCAAAGAATCATTATCACTGTTCTATAATATAAGACGCAACGCACCTAGAAAAAGCTATCCGAATTAGGAACAATTAGTTGAGGTGATGAACATGTATTGAGTGCAAAATGCTAATACTATTGTAAGAGTTGATTTTTTTATTCGGGAAATACAATTGCAAATACAAAATAAATCAATAGTCCGTGGATCCATATCTGACCCGAATACAAGCTGCCATCCTATTGGGCATTGACTGATAAAGTAGGAAGTGGATATCCTCCTGCGGTATTGTTTCCACATACGTTGGTAATAGATTAATTTGATCTAGGAATGATCGAAAACTACTGCTCATCGAAAAATAATGGTCTCTATTAAGGAGAAACCAGGTGCTCGTGTCGGTAAGATAAAAGGGCAGAAAGATCAAAGACAATATTAAAAAATTGTGCCTTGTGGAATTGTGCGTTAGCATGCTGTAAAGTAAGCCCAGTAGTACGTGAAATGAAAAAAATGTTGGGATGTAAAATCTTGTTAACAGCCTGTATAGCTGTATGGATTACAACAAAAATGAGCCAGCTATGAAATGTGTTCCGAACCATAACTTCTTCCGAGGCCGACGAAATTCATTGCGGTAAGAGGATAACTTTACGTTTGTCGTTAACTGATGCTTTGACCGCTGTATAGGTGACAGTACGATTGGTTTCGATTCCACCCTAATTTTGAGAGAGAACGCTTTGAGGGTGGTCAGGAGTCTTCTGCCTCCTTTTCCTTCCACCAAATTCTCGAGAAGACTTGCGACTTGACGAATATTTAGAGTGTGCCCATGCCGCACAGGCACTTTACATTTACAAACATTCATGCTTCCTCTGGGATTCGAACCGAAGCCCTACGGCACAGCAGTCAGTGTCCCTAACTTCTATACTCGATGGGCGGTTGCTTCTGGTTGTAAAACTACGTAATGGAAGATCGTCAAATGATTATCCCTCCGTGGTCCTGGACTACACCAGACCCTTCTTTGCTGATTGCCGGATATCAGTTATAAGCAGCATTCCTCGCTGAAAGCAATTTTACTTTAACCTATGAGATTTTAAGCTGAAAGCAACCGACAACACTTCATTACGCGGAGGGTCAATTACCTCCGTTCATATATCAATTTTCATGGCAGTCATTGGTTCTCTTGGTTATATGTCGAGTTGCTGAAAAAAACGTCTTAGAGACTATGAGCTCATACTGCAAGATCACTGTCATCTCGTTTAATCGTCGTTCTCTGTCGACCTCTATTTCCATGTAGCTTTTTAACCTCATTCTTGTAAATGTCGTTGAGCACTGCATCAGTCCAATCTAATTATTAAACTGTTCTGTGAGATGACCACTTTCTTCCTTTTGAACATCCTTGTCAAACGGTGACGTTTCCTCATATTGTTCATGAATCTATATGCGAAACATTGGTAGAGTCCATGTGGGTCAACGGAGCCTCATGCTTGATAAAGTTTTAGCATTGGAACGCCTTCGATTTTATGCACCATCCGAATGCCCCTTTGCAATGTGCTAGAGCTCCAGCAATTTAATAATTGGCTGCCAAAAGTTAATTATATGCATATTCTATTGTATGATGTATGTATACGCAATTCTTTCGAATTTGAATAAGCTTTTCTTGACATGTCACTTTCCATATTGTAAACGATATTTTCAACATCAAACTATTTAGCAGAATTTCTACAGCTAAGCATTTTATGTAGAGCTTGACCATTGCTTAAACCAGCGTTTTCCCCCTAGGGGGGCATGATATCCCTGTAAGGAAGGCGCGAGCTTATTGAAATTAAAATAAGTGTAAATTTATTGAAATGAAATGAAACAAAATACATTCTGACATAGTAAAAAATAAAATACACAGATACAATATACTTATAAATGTATCAGTATTTCACAATATTTTTGGTAGTTAAATTATCAATATTGAATTAAAAACAAGTTTAATAATTACTAGTGCCTCTCATGTGGGCTTGTCATGGGCAAAATTAAATAATTATCTTGATAGTTTGTGGGGTTTATAATTAAAGTGGTATTCTAGATTTAGCGTCACAAATATTTTTATTGCATTAATAAATTATTATTGTATGGGGGGCGATGAAAATTATGATTAAAAATTCGGTGGCACATATTAAAAGTTTGAGAAGCACTGGCTTGAACAATGATTTGAGAATCTTTTCAGGATAATTTTACGTTACTGAGCAAATGTATTGAGATTAGCTTCATTTTCATAAAATTCATTCTTTCAAAAGATCTTTTGCTTGAAATTGGTTTCAACTTAATTTTGTTATGAAGAATTTGATTGGTCAAAATTGGTTTGAACCCGTGTTCATAACACGTGGAGCAGTGCTTCTCAAACTTTCACGACCCAATTTTCAATCATAATTTTTATAGCACCCCTTTATACAATAATAATGTATCGAATTCAATACTAATGCATTTGGCGCAAAAGCTACATTGCGAACTTAATTATAAACCTTACAAATTATCAAGATAAGTAGTAAATTTTGTATATGTTACTTTTAAATAATACATATTTTAAGCAAATTATTTTTAAGTAATAGGATAATTATTTTATTTTTTTTCCTTGGCTAATTTTTAAATTGGAGCAGATTGCAAAATGTTATTCAATTAAAGATATATTTCCTCCATCATTCATTTCTAAAAATAAAAATGTCATTAGAAAAATAGTCTATTGTCTATGTTGCTCTCTATCATATCCAGCAAATCTTCATTCTCGCGAACGTCTGCGTGAGTTTGAGCAACTTATCGGACGTCTGGGCAAAACATATAAAAATGCTGCATCTCGTAGAATTCCAGTTAGTCTTGATCGAGTCGATACTTCTATAGCTACCGAATCTATCTGAATGTGCATTTTATAATTTGAATTGTTATGCAAAGCATTAAGTATTTATGGCAGCAGATTAACAAAAACATGAATACATTTTTAAGTCGTAAGTGAACATTCGACGATATTAAAGCATGAACAAGGGCACAGACGAGCATAGTTCAGAAAATTAAATCAACTAATGATCTGAAGAATATTTAAATTTTCGATTTACCACTACTAAAGTAAATGGAAAAGAAAAGTCCTTATGCGTGTTATTTGTTCAAAGATATATTGGTAGCAGACAGTATGAAACCCAATAAACTTAAAAGACCTTTGGAAACGCTTCTTTTTGAGTATATTAACAAGCATCGAGAGCTCTTTGAATTAAAATTAAAATCATATGAAAAACAAAAAGCATTTAAAAAAAACGATGTATGTGAATGAAAAATCTTTACTTACATCTAACAAAGTATCATACAAAATACCCAGATGTAAAAGGCCTCACACTATTGGCGAAGAGAGCTTATTTTGTCAGCCGCAATTGGAAAACCATGTTTGGAGACAATTTTGGCTTAGTTGCAGTCTATGGACTGCAACTCTTTAGAAAAAACCACTGTAATTTTAAGCCCCACAAAATTAGCATTTGGAATTCATGTTAAATAATGAAAAGGAATGTAAAATTCCGATGAAGAATAATTGTGTTATTTTTAATATGAAAAGCGAGAAGACTTCAAAATGTCTTAATCCAAGAGCAGGCGCGCACTGGATACTAACGTTAATGGTTGCGTGGGGGTGACTGAGTCACCCCAATCTTTTTTTATAATTATTTTTAATATACACGATAAAAATCACAACTCTAGTGAATAATTTAATTAAGAGAAACTATACTTACCTACTTTGAAGAACTTTTCAATTTTTCTTTGATAAATTTTGAAAAAATCCAATAAAATTGAACTAAAATGTTTTAAATGTGCGAGACCGTAATAAAGGATGCAAATCACAGACACTTTTTGCTAACATAACAGAAATGTTATTTGCAGGCAAAACTGTCATATTTTATTTAAGTTTTGTAGTTTTAATGTCTTTTGATGATCGACAAATAGCATGCTGAACTTTTTCGTGCTCGTGCCTTTTTGACAAAGTGAAGTTTGTCATGTGGTACACTTATTGCTTCATATTTTTGTTGATAGAGTTCTTTAGGTAGCATTTGAAAATTTTCCTTTTTTTCATGTTTATCGTTTTATATTCTGTTTATTTACATTTATCGCACGGAAAAAAATGTATCATGTTCATAGAAAATATTTCGGAAAAAAAGTGGTCACGCGGGGCACTGGCTCAAAACAATAACCTTAAGATTGTTAAGAAACGCTTGCCACTTTCAAAAAAGAGGGAGATATGTAAAAAAATACATTTTAGTTCCTCTGAAGACTGTCATGTAGGAGGATTCTGCCAAGGTCACTGGTAAAAAATGAACAGTTTCCCCGGAATTAACGATTTCGTAAGTCTGGAGTTGCTTTGCACCTGGCGTGAATAGTCCAGAGTTAAAAGTGTATTCTATATTAAAATATGGATGTTAGTTTTAAAAAAGAACTGTGTAAAACGATTTTCTTTATGCTTTATAAGTTTCAGAATATTCATAAAATTCAAAATAATTCTTCCATCATCAGTGCTTTTCGAAATATCATAAAACTCTTGAACATGCAATAAAACGCAACAGAAATACATTATTCACAACTTCCCTAAGTGACAGTGATGAATTTTTTATCTTCGTACAATTTTTCTCTGGGTTTTGTTTTTTCTCTGAAAGAGTAGTATTTTAGATTTAAAAAGGAAACGTAATAAAAGAAATCCCTGATCTCGTGGGGTTACAGCAAATCAAACAATTTTTTTTTTTATTTGATTATAGGATCAAACACAGCTTGAAGTGGAGATGACGTAATATTGCCATATGATATATATATAAATTATATCAGTGTAAATGTATATTTTCTATTATGTCAGAAAATGTTTTTGTTTTAATTCATTCGAATAAATTAATTTTTATGAAACTTTTATTTTCGATTGAAAATAAAATCAATTATGATCAGCATTTCGCGTCCCACAGTTTGAGAAACGCTTACGTGGAGCATTTTAGCATCAGAAATGAATTGTCTTGTTATCCATATAAAAATTAAATTAATTAAAATCAGTGATTTCTTAGAAGAAATGCTCCAAATTCAAATTTTACAGTTTCATAGCTTGAAATTTGGAGGACACTTTAATCCAATGATATGCATATTTGGAACTGTAAAACAACTTTCTATTTAATTCTACTTCCATGTGAGGGGCAGGGGTAAAAAGAAGAAAATTGTGTATACTATTCTTTTTCGATCAAAATTTAATGTATGATACAGTAAATGAATATGTCTTCAATAGATCCATGCTCTGCCTTTCTTTTGCAGTGATACTTTTTTTTGTGTAAATTTAGATATGTCTCCTTTTTGAAAATAATTTACGCTACTCTAGTCATTGTGGTTTTTTCTCTGGTAAATAGCACAGAAAAAAAATTAATGCTTCTTTTATAAAGTTAAAATATTTGTATTATATTGTTTTGCACATAGCACTTTCCTTTCATAGCGTATGCATGGACAGCTATTTCTCTTTTAATCGATACAGATTCTTGCTTATACATCAATATTTTAAAGATGTAAGTTCCTTTTTGTAAGGACTTTCTATAGAAGGAAGTCTTTATTCACTATGTACTGTAGGAAAAAGTTATGTCAAAATAAAAATAAAAAATTGTGTTCAATCCATTCAACTGTTTCAAAAACGAATTCTTTAAATTGCGATGTAATTTCTTTTTTATTATTTTGATTTAGAAAAAATAGAAAATATGAAAATAGGTCCTTCATCAAAAATATAACCCAATCAATATTCTCTATTTTATTCTAATTCTGAAATGGGCATGACTGATTACGTACCAATCAATGTGAAAGAGAAAACGTATTTCCATTTTTCAACATATTGTCTCTATATATATTATAACCATTGTCTTGTATTTTTCCAAGGGAGAACAAAATAAGTTCTCAAAAGCTGGCACTATACATACATGCTATGATGGCAGCCTGCATGGACCCGAGAGACTTCTTCGGGAAAAATTTAGTCTGGAACTCCGGAGAAGGACAGAAGAGAACGCTAATTATACCAACCCTTTCCAGATCCTTGTCTTGTGCAATGCCGGAGACATTATGACCTCAAAGGATGTGGAAAAGGCGACGGCTGCTTTCAATTCAAGGCATAGGCCATTTTGGACAGGTCTGTGTGTGGCTCCTCATTTTTACAATTCACAATCAATTTCATTCATTGTAATACAGGATTAACATAAATGATTCATTCATATGGAAAAGGCTGTATTTTGAAAAGTATTTCACGAACATGTATGAAAGATCAGGAAAAGAACCACAAATTTACCAAATTTATACGCTTTCAGCACGACACATGTCCAGACGATAATTGAGCTCATACCATACATTTTGTAGCATAGTCCTGAAAATTGTCTGCACTGTAGCACTAATGCATTCTTAAAGCTCGACTAAGGGTTGCGGTAGTGGTAGTACGTATAAAAGACCCTTAACGCTCCTCCACTGGAAGAAGTCGTTGTCAGGGAAGTTATATATATAGAATAAATCATTCTTACTAATATAACTAATCCAGCAATTCAAAAGTTCATCAATTAGGTTTTCACGAATTCGGAATTGGGATGCACCAATCTGGGCAGGGAGGGGTCTTGTTCAAAGAAAAAAATCCCGAAGTTAGCACAGAGTTATGGAGACATACACAACTCCTACACATCCAGGTAATATTTACCAATCACAGTTTACTGAGGGGAAGATAAATGGCCATACATATTTGTTTGTGATACTGGACAAAAAACATTTACTCTTGGCGAATCTCTTTCAAATGTTATGACGGGACGTATATTTCCCGTGCTTGGTGAGTTTGTGGTTCTTTTTATATATATTTCATGTGTGTACGTGCACTACTTCTGTAAACATAGCCTTTTCAAATGAAGGAATCCTTTATGCTATCTCTGTATTTTGCCTGATGCCAAAGATTTGTTTTTGTATTTTAGTTAAATAGAAAAAAACTAAATATCCACTGTGAATATGCAATATTTTTAAGAATACAGAGAACGTTTAAGATCAGTAAATGTGTATTCCTTCATAGATTGTTGAGTAAAAAATAAGAATTGGTATTTTATCATATTTTTTTATATTTGTCTGGAAAATATACTACCTCAGTTGATAGGTTGAATACAAATCTGTCCACAATTCTAAATTTCTTAGTTTAAGAAAAAATTGTGATTGAGAGAAAATTTCATCATCAAAATATGAATAATCAAAAAGAATAAAAATCACAATTTAGACGTAACTCTTCTAATTACGTAAATAATGTAGAGTTTGAAGCTGTTCCTTACCTAGTAAGTGCGAAAAAAGGGATAAAACAGATACCAGTTTCTTCCCTAAGTTACGCCTATCTCTTGGAGAGTGTCGTGGGTTTGGATGCTTGTGCAATTGATGATTCGCCGTGTAAAGAGGGCTGATATATGTTAAATCCGTCAGGATGCAATGTTTTCCCGAAGATGTGATGTGGTAATTAGGAGAGATGATTGTAGCTCAAGTGTCGTTCTCGTTCCATGACCGAGGCTCAGAACCGAAGTGTTATGTTAGCAACTCTTTCACTCACTCTCTTGGAGAGAGAAGCAAACTAATAAAACTGTTCACCTCTGGCGGGGAAATATTTTAAAATAAAGATGCAAACAGTCCAGATGTCCTAATTTTGCTTCTTTATCTACCCTCAGAATTATGTGTGAGGTAACCACCAATGGCTTGAGCTCATGCTTCCAATAAGAACCTACTATTGATCTAACGACACTGATGTTTCCTTAACAATTATATCGAGCTAGACCTAGGTGTACGATTGAATGAGACAGGTTCGTGTTTTTCTATTAGTTATTCATCTGTACGGTGTTATCAGTCGCCCTGTACACGTTTGGATTCGACATGGTAGTAGGTTCAATTTGACCACAGTAGTTGAACGTCACACCACATGTCTTCTTTTCCCATTTTTTCAATAGCTGATCCTCACTGTGAAGTATTGTTACTATTATTTCAACAATATGTGGAAGAACCATGGCTAACAGTAGCTCCACTCTTATGTCAAAGCGTGTCTACCGCTATTTGTATGAAAGGTACATCCCGATACACACAGTACGCAACCGCAATAAGTCCAGCAAATTATCCATGGTCATCGTCTCTTATTATCAACCGTTGAATTTATCTTGGATGCGATCGCTTATCGAAGGTTATACATGACACATAGTGCTGAGCGAATAGTAAACCTTCTCCATACCGCTATACGCATGTTGCTTGATCCTGTTTCACAACATGTTTCTGCTGCAATACAGCTTAAGGTGGACTGACAACCAAAAGAACACTTAGTGTTGTCACTTACTAAATTGTTATATATTGTTGAAGTATCAATTCTTTTCATTGTTAATTCTCTATTAACCACATTTCATACATTTCTACTCACACATTTGCTATTTTGTATTCTCACTGTCAGATACAAAGCATATTTTAAAGACATCTGGTACCGGCGAATTAAAAAATTCGTTCTTATGTTAGTTTTAAGGAAATACGATGCAAGACATTAATGGCATATAACTAATCAAAAATATTTTAAGAGATGAAAAAAATAATTTTTTCCCCGATTATTTCCATTGAAAACTACCAGTTGAAGTTTCTCAATTTCGTTCTAAACTGACATAAAATAATAAAATTAATACAAGAAAACAAAAAAATCTCAGACTGGTTAAATTGTGTTTTGTATTGCTCTTTGGAAACATGTTTAACTTTCAATTAATTTTCTTCTGAATTTGAGCGCCATCTGTACACGTGGATCGTAACAATGCCAGTAACGAAGTATAACCATCGTTTATGCTTTTCTTATAAGTTCTCAGTTAACATGTGGAGTTTTAATGATCTATCACTTAAGGTATCCCACTACCCTAAAATTTTGAATTTTGCCAAAAGTTGGCAAATTTTTTTATGATTTTATTTTATAGATTTTATTAGCTTTATTAAAATACCAAGTTTATTATTTGCCCTTCACTAGAACAAAAACTACAAGTGTTTTAGTAAAAACAGATGTCATTACTTTACGCAAGATATATATATATATGTCATACTTTAAAACGGGTTTTACTCGAAATGTGTTTTTATGAAAATGTTCAAACGGGGCCAGTGATTGCTCAAAAAGTAATCAAAATAATAAACTGAAATTTTTTGTGTATGTTTTGCATAATAGTAGAAATGTTTTAACTTTCAGATTTATCAATAATTGTTTTATTACAAAATTTACAGTCACTTTTGTTAATATAATCATTGTTTCTCTTAATCGATTTCATATAATAACTAAGATAAAGGGCTCTAGTTTTCATAAAAGTTGAAAAAAATCTTTTCCTGAAAGTCATTTCAAAAGTGAATAACATAGCAACATATCAGAAGTGAAAATTTATTCGTAAACTTTTGGTACAGAATGGGCCGCGTTTATGTTATTTTTTGTCAATTTTTACTCATTTTTTTCCCATTTTAGTAATAATAATTTCTTTTTCTATTCTTAATTTTAGCATATTTTTCTTAAAATGTGCTAAACAAATCTAAAAACAACAACAAAAAAATTGTCGCAATCAGTCGTATATAGCCGCCCATCCGGTATAGTGGTCAGTGAAGCTGACTGCGGTGCCGCAGGGACTGGGTTCGAATCCCGGAGAAGGCATGGATGTTTGTGTTGTTATCCTTTCTTCTGTCTGTGTTGTTTACCCCCGTGTTATACGTTCGGTGGTGCACGGGGTTTATAAATGTTAAAAAAAAAAAATCAGTCGTATACCTTAAATTTTTAAAGAAGATGAACTCAATAACTACATCTAATACATGTTTAATAGAAAGTATGATTTTTCTAAAAATTCGACTTATTTTCTCATTCAGGTACTAAGGCGCTGGCCATCCTGGCCATTGCTTGCTTGTCCTCGAAACCCAACCTAGTGACAGATGAGAAGATTTTAAATGCCATGCAACAAGAACTCAAAAGTCGACAACTCAAGAATGGTACAGTCCACAATTCGAGGACCACAGCACTCGTCCTGCAGGTGAGTTATTCTGTGGAATGCATCAAAGCTTGAAAATCTTCCATGCAACTCATTTGTGTTAATCGATTGGAGAGAAACGAAATTCCATGCTGAGGGGAAATACTGTTTTAAAAATATTAATTGCATGACCATTAGGATGTATGTATGTATTTATTGTATATGTGTATGTTTTTGCAATAAGCAATAAAAAATTCTGCCATTATAAATATTTTCCTAAAAATATTATATGACCATTAGGATGTATGTGTTCATTGTATATGTGTACGTTTTTACAATAAGCAATAAAAAATTCTGCCATTATAAATATTTTCCTAAAAATATTTATTAAACTTAGGGTGTCAGAGCACGTTCTGAGTAAATTTTGTTTAAAAAATAGCATATTAAAATATTTTGAATATATTTTTAAGGATCAATACCTATAAATGTTATTGCTTAGCCAACTAATATTTAAAATATATTAACTAATTTTACGAAAACCAAAATTTTAAGTGAAATTTTAACAACTTTTAAAATTTTTTAACTAACTTTTAACTTTAATAAAAAAAAGTATTAAACTTATATTATTAAAAGTATCACTAAAATGAATTACATACATCTTAGTAATATGCTAAAATTTTAATGTTTTATTGAAATACTAGCTGTTACCCGCGACTTCGTTCACGTAGAAATTTACAAAAAAGTGTTTTGTTCAATTCACAGATCTTACGAAAACTTAATAATTCTGTATTCCACGTTAAGAAATACATACACGCTATATATATATAGAGAGAGAGAGAGTTTAATGTCATTTTTTTACTTTGTGAATCAATGTTTTGTTTTTATATTTTTGTGTTCTTTCTGCTTTTTGGTGTTTATTGTTTTTTTTTTATTTTCTTTGTTTTTTGTTAATTTTTGTGTGGTTTATTTCGTATAAATTTATTGAACATCCTCTCTATATACCAGTATTAAATTTATTGAAAAATCTCTTTATATACAATATTTGGTGTACGATTTTCTTGAACTAAAACAAAAACGCCAGTGGCATTCCTCGCACGTGAACATACCACGTATAGTTGGCCATGTGAAAAGCAACTCTTAGTTAAATCTATGTCAACTTTGCTTAACGTTTGCCCTTGTGACTTGTTAATTGTCATATAGCAAAGCTGACACTTACAGGGAATTGTAGTCTTTTGAATTCAAACGGGAAATTCGATGGTATTATGGGAATTCGTAGTATAAGTACTATGTTACCTTTTCCGCATTCCGAATATTATACGACCTTCTATAACGTTTCTTTGCAATGACACTACTCGCAACCTAGTACCATTGCAAAGTTTTGGTGGGTTTAAATTACGGAGTAGTATGATGGGAACGCCAATCTTAAGTTCTAGCTTGTGAGGAGGTAGACCAGGCACAATTATACTGTTTAAAAATTCTGTTGGATAACTAACCGTTTCATCCAGATTGCAAACTGTATTGATGGAAAGGTATGTTTGTGATTCACCAGGAAGCTTATTTAACATGCGCTGATTAAGCGCAGTAACCTGGTCGTTTATAGGTGCTAAAATGGATCTTTCACACAACCACGAATCTTCTTTTATATTGAGATTGTGAACATCATCATAAATGCTATGTTTTTTATCAAAATCTGAAATATTTTCATGAATAAAAACCTAACAATGTTTAACATCGATTTCTAATTATTATACTTAAAGTTCAGCTGTTAAAGTTTAAAACAGCTTAAATATAACGAATTAAAAAAACTCACAATTAAGAAATTAAGAACAATTTGAATTATTTTAGAAACAACTACCTACGCAGTTAACTAAATAAAATAACCTAAGAGTAATTTATCAAAATCTGAAATATTTTCATGAATAAAAACCTAACAATGTTTAACATTGATTTCTAATTATTATACTTAAAGTTCAGCTGTTAAAGTTTAAAAAAGCTTAAATATAACGAATGAAAAAAACTCACAATTAAGAAATTAGAACAATTGAATTAAGAAAAACAGAGAGGTAGAAAAATGAAAGATACCTTGAAAATTATTATTCTTCGATTACAATATAAATATTAAGCAAATAATAACTATTGTTTAAATGTGACTAAAAATGTAAATAAAAAAAAGTGAAAGGATTAAAACTTATAAATTTTTTGTTTCTTGCATTGCTTTTTGCTTATGAAGCCTTGATTTATTATTTTTAAAAGTGCATCCGAAACAGCCGATGCTCTACTTAACTGAACAGTGAGATAACTATCATAAAAAAAAATTATGGCACGTGTCAGCGAATTATGATGTGCGCGTAACACTGTTATGTCTCATGAAGAGCATCGGTCGCCAGTAACCAAAACAACGACTTCATTAGCTCAGCTTGGCGTTCAATTTGGCGTTCATCTTGGCATTCAGTTTCACGTTCACGCGTATAGTTTCCGTTCCCGTAAGAATACGGGAATAAAATATAGCCCATGCTACTTCCCGTTAATGTAGCTTTCCATTAGTGAAAGAATTTTTAAAATCGCACCAGCCGTTTCCGAGATTAGCCGGAACAAACAGACAGACAAACAGACAAACATTTTAAAAATTGGTTTTTTGTTATGAGTACCGTATATATTTTTAGTGCATTAAGTAAAAAGCTGCTAATTTGAAATTACAAACAGACACTTCAATTTTATTTATTTGTATAGATAAAAGTTTTAGAGCTGATCCAATAAATATGTTAAGAAATGTGACATATTTAATAAGCTATTATTAAAATAACTAGCCATAACTTATAAAATATCCATCAAGTAAGAATTATTTTAGATCAGGCCCTAGAAAGTAATAAAAATATCAGGTTTTTATTAGATTTCAAAAAAAATTCATTTATAATACATTCATGTCCAGAAGTCAAATCAAGGATATTGCCAGCTCTGACAAATAAAGTTTCAGAAACGAAACAAACATAAAGCCCATTTATTAAACAAAATATAAAGAAAAAAATAAGGTGAATGTATGATACCATTCATACATGTCGTTAGCTTACGAAATAATTACTTTAAATGTAGATTAAAGTTCCATTTTCACCAACTTAATATGACTTCTGTATTCATTTCAAACCAATCGAACAAGTAAAACAACACATACACCATAGGTTCTCAACCTGGGTGATAACGCCCCCTTGAGGGCGTTTGAGGCTTTCAGGGGGGGGCGTCGAGATAGCACAGAGGGGCTTGGGCAGATTAACCAAAAAAAGACTAAGAAAAACACGCTGATTATGTACTAACAAAATTAAACTATAATACTGTTTACCTTATGCTGATTGCATGTATTTAAATCATTCCATATCACATGTACGAAAATTCACATATTTCGGTAGTTTGGGAAGTGAATGAAAAACTTAAAGATTACTTTACATTCCGACCTGCATTAAATTGAATGATATAGTGCATTTTTTAATTTCTGTAGTGCACGTGTTGTCTATGTCTGTGAGCAATAGGAAAAAAGTTTCGTCCATTGCATTTCATTAAGTATATTATCCAAGAAACATAATTAAATAGGTTAACGTGTGTTTCTTTAAGGGCTTAAACTGTCAATATATTTATATTTATTTTGAAAGCAATAGTTTATTATGAATTAATTCGTATCATCAAAAACCCTTACTGTCTTTATAACAGGTAATCTAAAAATCTTTTATTCCGCTCTTTTAAATGAAGAAGAAATTCAGTAGCGTTTAGATTCCATCAATATCCTACCTATGAGTAAAATATATAACATTACACATTGAAATATATTTGCCACAATAGATATTTCAGATTCGCAAGTAAAAAAAGTAGGGCTTTAGAAAAAAAATGAAATTAAAAAAAAATGTATTCTTTTAGTAATAGGATATTTTTTAAAACTTAACTCTTGTTTTTACCATGTACTATGTACACTCTTATTTATCTAGAGTGGGAGTGGGTGGTAAAGAAATATTCACTAAAACAGGGGGCGGTATAGAAATATTCACTAAAAAAGGGGGCGGTATAGAAATATTCACTATAAAAGGGTGCGATATCGAAATATTTATTAGAAAAGGGGGGCGCCAGTTCAAAAAAGGTTGGGAACCTATGACATACACACACAAAAAATAGTACAGGAAAAGGGTTGTGCCACTTCTCTTGTGCTGAGGGATGGAAGATGACAAGATGAGTCCATAAGAATACGACTTTTGTGCAATGGATATGATTATATAAAAAAATAATCCCTTTTCCAAAAACTTACTATTACATGTTTGATCTGATGGTTAATACATTGTATGTCCCCCATGAGAAAAAACTTGATTCTTATAAATCCTAGGCGTGGTGAATATCAAATTGTCAAAATGACCTTATGGGAATATTACTCCGTTCAGCAAGCAATGCTCTTCGAAGTTACCGTACACATGAAGGAGATGGATGACGGGTTGAAACTCGTCGATCAAGGTGAAATTGTTGTCTTTTTTATATGGGTGACATCCCCAAATTAAAGGCATTCCTTTACTACGTTTGTTTGTTGAGGACAGTTGTTGTCATCCAAAAACACTAATTCTGCTTTAATGGGAGTCCTAAGCAAATTTGCATGATGTTTCAAAATGATGTCTCAATAAATTTCTCCTGTCGTGCCACGAATTGAAGAAATAGATCTGTTCTGGATCCCAATATAAGTCTACTTTCTAAAACGAACAATCCTGCACAACCATAACAGTGATATTTAATGTTTTCTTGATGGTAATGAGTTCCGGCATTCTGTGTGATGTGAACAAGATTACAAGTTAAACCTTGACGCGTTGGAAAACATCATACATGTCCACTGTGGCTATGTCCACATTGCATGTTCTCTACTCACGGCTAATACTGGCTGCAGTGAGTTGCTATGAACGAACACATTTTATATCCCTGCGAGCACATAAACCAATATGTCCCAGGCGTCTGTACACAATTTGCCTTGAAACTGGCATACCTAAGTCTACAGAAAGCTGACGAGATAGATAGGATGCTATTCTTTGTTTACTTCTTTTGGCAGTTATTGTCGAATACAATCTGCATTTGGCGTTGTCTCGGAGGTGACCTGTATTGTAACCGTCTACTGATATTTCCGTCACCTTGTGATTGTTGCCGAATTCCATGATGTGAAACTTTAGACAATTCCAAGTTCTTCGGATAATTGTACTATGCAAAAATCATCTACACGCGTCCTTTCTGTCATAATTGTTCTGTTATGGCACTGAGTGGCTTACAGAAAGCTTGTGAAGAATTTTACTTCTTTTCCATCTTCCTTATTTACTCTTCTCTTACACTCATCACCATTGTGACCTACTATCGGTGTTATCTGGTGGTTTCCTGTAATTTGCATATTTTTTGAGGATGTAAGTTTTACGCTGGAGTTCGATTTCTGCGTGATTCTGAATTATCCTTAATTTATGGACGAGAGTGTATTTTAAGTTTTTAAGTTTATAAGACTCGTGATGATACATTTTGAACAACGTAAGTGCTCACTTCTGATAGATTAAGGACCCACTTTCGGCTTCTCTAATTTTATGTAAGCTATTGTAAAGCAGCCTGTATGTAACGTGGAAACAAAATAATATATGTTTTGTAAGGCTAAAAGGTTTCTCTATTCAATAAAATAAAATGAAATGTGGTTTGATTGAAAACGGTCATTTCAAAGTGTTTGGATACTTTTCTTTTCTTAAGAATCGGTTGAATAATATTTTATGAGATTCAAATATTCAAACGTGTTGGGTAAACCTGAGTTACCAACGTCATTAAACGCACGCACACTTTGCATACATTTTTGAGTTTTCACCATTTTTGTGATTTTTCTTAATTTGTGATAACCAGTGTATTTAAGAATTTTTTTTTTAAAATACAATAATCTTTTTCGACATGAAATGCCTATAACATGTTGATATACTTTAAATATCATTTTATTATTTTAAGTAATACTTCTCTATGGGGCTTTTTTGGATGGGTTTTCCCCAAAACTCTTTATAGTGTTCCGTGAGTTGACAAAATTTGAAGACTGTTGCTCTAAAGACGGCAGGAAGCAATACCATTTATATTTGACGTTTTTAGTTTTAAGATTTCAGAATTGTGAATTTTTGTGTTACTTGTTTCAATTTTTCGTTCCCGAAATGATTGTATTGTAGTATTGTAGTTATAAGTTTTATATCATCTGGGATGTTTTTCTTTATTTTCTCCTCTTATATGCAGGCTTTGCTAGTACATGACTCTTACAACAAAGACTTCAATATAGATTCGGCCATCCATTCTATTCTCGAGAGTGTCAAAAGCAACACTTCGCTATTGAATGCTTACTATGCCCTTCCAGCCCTCAGCAACAAAAGTTTGCTCAACATCAGTTCCATCCATTGCAAGAAAGCTCCAGAGTCAGGTAAGTTCATTCACTTCCTTCGCTTAATTTATGAGCCCTGAATTGAATATCTGGACTTCTATCTTTAAAAAATCATAAATTCGCGGTGTATAGTATTAGTTCTACCAGTTGTCTTAAAAAATCGTTTCCAAACCTAACATGCTGGCCTGCCACATCATGAAAAAAAAACAAGATACACCGTAAAATCTGGCGTATAAAGCGCGCTTACACTTCCAAGCAGCAATTTTTAATTTTTAGGTATATTCACCGTATTATACGCGTACCCTCATTTTACGAAGAAACCTGAAATGCACCTATGAAATTCTCTTGGGTTTTGAATTGATTTTTTCGAGGTATTAGGCTAAGCTTATAAAAAAATAGTATATTTTTAGAACTACAACCTTTTTTAGTTCACAAGAAATGCCATTTCTTTTCAAAATATAAATAAATTTAATTTTTTTTGCTCATTTTTTTAAAATTTTTATACCAGGCGCATAACGCGCAACCGTAAATTTAGATCTTGTTTTTTGTGTTAAAAGTGCGCTTTATATATGCCGGATTTTACGGTACACAGAAACTTGTGCTCAAAATTGCGAGTGGGGACCACCAGAGAGAGATGCTCGCAGGCTCATTGGAAAGTGAGAAGAGGGATCATTACTGGTGAGGACGTTGCTGGAAAAGAGCGAATCATTTCACTAACTGAGAATTGGCCAAAATTTTTCACGTGTATGGGAGTGTGGATAGAAATTTACGAGGCGAGGTATGACCGCATTTCTAACTATTCCCAAACAGACGTCAGTGAAATCGAGTTTTATTTGGATAATGGCATCGCAAATAACACGAGGCAAGTGTTTTCCATTGCGAATGCACTACACCACTCTCGAAGAGAAAACTATGCAACGTCAATTTGAGAGACACTCACAAAATAATCTTCAAAAACCAAACACGTCTTGGTTACATATCATTTGACAGTTATGCACATATTACGTGAGGACACGCTACATGCCTCTCATATCAAAAGAGGTCATGCGTTCTGAAATAAAGATATCTCCAACGCGTTGCATTTGCTGTTACGCTGACGCTGTTGATTCCGCAAAGTGATCACAGTGCTGGATTTTCTATCGCAGATTTTGTTTTTCTGAAAACCCTCTTTTACATGGGCAGGAGTTCTGAACTTGCTCAATATGCATATGCGGGGATATGAAAACCCAAGGTGTACTCGTGCCCATGCTAGCCAATAACGTTGTACTATAAATGTTTGGGCTGGTATTATTGGTGACATGATAATTCGCTATATATTTTCTGCTATCCCATTGCCTCGATGGAAATATAATCACGCTTTTTTAGAAAGACTGTTGGCAGATTTGATGACTGAGGTTCCAGCAGCTACACACTGAATCTTTAAGTTCCAGCATGATGAAGTGCCTGCACGTTTTAACAGCATTGCGTGGAAATATCTCAGTAGAAGCTATTCTGATCACTGGATTGGCAGAAACAGACCAATCTCAGGGTCACAGCGATTCCTCAAGCTGATTTCTCATGATTTTTACCTGTGGGGATACATGAAGCTCATGTTGTATAAGTTACCGGGATTACGGAAGTAGCGTCAAGAGTCGTTAACAAGTACCTGCTTATTTTGAATGAGTCCTTGAGTCCATTTGTGGGCGTTAACATTTCTTGGCACATCCTTTTATCTCCCCCTCTATTTGTGAAATTAGCTATCTAGTGGTCGTCGAGCCCATTGTCGGACATAAGTTTCAGTGTAAATATTATTTATCATGTTATGACAGGCTAACATGTTTAGTTTTTCAAGGATCTTTTAAGACACTTGAATACATATTCATAATTATTACTGAATTGATACGAGCTCTTACGAATTAAAGTATAAATCAATTTCACAGCAGTTCTGACATTAGTTTTATCCAGCAAATTACTCTCATATTATTTCTGAACATTTGAAAATAGATATCTGAACAGACACACTTCAGCTATGCTAAAAATAAAATGCTAAATCAAAGAATTTTGACAAAATAAAGTAACAGCACACGTTTTATTTCAAAAAAAGATGTTCCCTTTTATTATCTGTTTGACAAGACTAGAATCAGCAAAGCCTTTTTCTTTTTTTTAAAAGAAAAAATGGACTAAATTTATGACGGTCGCATCATAATATAAACACGTGTTCTATATACATTGAATTCAAAATGGACAGTAAACTATAGATCGTACTGTTTATTTTAATTGTAAAACTTAGGTAAAATTTCAAATTGCATAATGAACTAAATTCATGTGACGTCATAATCACATAATTTTAAACCACGTGTTTTTAGCCAATCAAGTTCAAAAACACATGTGACGTCACAGTCACGATAAATGCAATTATCTATTTTCAGCAAATCAGTTCATGCACTTCCTTGTTGCCAAATTACGCTTTTTACAGAAACTTTTTTTTAAAAAATTAAAATTTGTCACTTTATTTAAAAGTACATGTATAAAACAAGACTTTTTTTTTCTTTAATTTTAAAATCATTTTGCAGAAATTTCTTTTTATAACTCTTGAGCATCTTTAACCAATTATGCAATTTGAAATTTTACCTAAGTTTTACAAATAGAATAAAAAGTACGAGCTATATAGTTTATTATTCGTTTTGAATTCAATGTAGAACACGTGTTTCTATTATCATGTGACCGTCATGAATTTAGTCTATTGGATAAAGATGCTCAAGAGTTATAAAAAGAAATTTCTGCAAAAAGATTTTAAAATTAAAAAAAAAAAGTCTTGCTTTATACATGTACTTTTAAATTTAGTGACAAATATTAATTTTTTTTAAAAAAAAAAATTTATGTTAAAAGCGTAATTTGGCAACAACGAAGTGCATGAACTGATTTGCTGAAAATGAATAATTGCATTTATCGTGACTATGACGTCACATGTTTTTGAACTTGATTGGCTAAAAACACGTGGTTTAAAATTATCATGTGATTATGACGTCACATAAATTAAGTCCATTGCTTTTGATGTTTTCTGCGGGAACAGAATATTGATAAATTTTTATTTTCCCCTGATCGAAAGCATAGCTTCTATTTTTTCATTTAATTTAATGTGGTAATTTTTAACTTTTTGCTATAGATAAAAAAGCAGGACTTTTTGAATAAATGAAATTTGAAAATTAAGAATACAAGTACAGAGAGATTTTTTTTTTAAACTGACATTATTCAGAGTCACCTGTAGTACTATCTAACACTCGTAATTTTTACCACACTTAGTGTTGAGACTAATGAAAACATGAAAAGAAGGATTTCGTAAAAAAAAGTAGAATGTGAAATGAATGAACCTATAGGAATTTTCATAGCTCTGGAATAGTTTACCAAGCCGAGTGTTTACATAAAACCCGGGAATCAAAGCAAAATGCAAATTTTTGCTTTCTTATGTGACATTGGAGGCAGTAATTCGGGATATAAAACATGTAGGCAGTAATTGTGGCTATAAAACATGTAGGCAGCACGGGCAAACAATATTCTCAGCTTAAATGAACCAATTCAAATGAATATACAATATGCGTTACCAGAATGCGTATTACTGCCAAACTATATTATCTGAATCAGTGGTATGCATCCACAACTCTTTGTGAATTTAGATTCTGGCAGAAGCTATGTAAGGACCTTTATGAGGTCGATTCATCATCAGAGGGCGCTGCGATCGTTTGCCGATTGTAACGGGATTATCAAATAAAACAATAACAACTAATCGTATTGCACTTGTGGTTGTGTACTAATGGTCGATTTTTCTGTCAGTCTAATTTTATATTCTTTAAACATTTTTAGTACTCTAACTATTTCTTAATATATTTTCGTGTCTTTTGCTTTTTGTATTGTTAAAAAAAAGTAGGTATTCAACTGGCTACTTACTCATCAGTTACAGAACATTCAGAATAGTACCCTGATCTGTTTCTCTATGTCTGAAAAATTAAAATTCTTTGAATTCGAAATGCTCTGAAAATATTTCAGACGGTTTTTAAAACTTTAAATATCATCACTGTATTTGATAAAAACAAAAAATATTGAAAACGAAATAATGGTACTTACATATTATCGCATCCTATTGGCGACATTATATGAAACGAGAATTACATGATTGCCAATTCAGCGCATACGACACATGCGAAATCGGAGTCGCCAACCTGGCGAGTTAATCTTGATCGTTGAGATAAAACGTAAGTACTGAAATATTTAAAAAGTACTTACATTTCAGTCGAAATGTCTTTTGGGAAATCTTTTAATTTCTCTGACATAAAGATTTATTCCTTCTTTGCAAAATTCTTTGGGTGGATAGTGACTCAGAAAAAGAGAATTTTGTAGGAATTGAATTTGGTTTTGATGTCTTCTTGTGTTGGTGAAAGGCTGATACAAAAAGCATGCTTCTTCAAAATGATCGGAGCATGCTGATGAATAGTTACATGGTTTGTAAAGTTTTTTCGAGACCCAAGTTTTGTATCCATGTTTTTAATAAATATGGATTCTTCAGTGAAAACCGAAAGCAACTTTTCATCCTATAGTTATTTGGCAATTTAATACTCCACAGTAATCCATTTTATTATATGGTAGTAAATGTAAATCCAAACAAATGACTCCGAAATACTCATTCAAATCAAACACGTGGCTCTTTATTTAGCGTATTGTCGTGTGATTATAATGTCAGATGAATCGAGTACATTGCGTAATGCTTTTAAGGCAGTTATTAATATGTTTCAAGAAATAGTCACTGACGCCGAAATACTCATTCAAATCAAACACGTGGCTTTTTATTTAGTGTATTGTCGTGTGATTATAATGTCAGACGAATCGAGTCCATTGCGTAATGCTTTTAAGGCAGTTATTAAGATGTTTCAGGAAATAGTCACTGAAATTTCCCCCAAGCAGAGGACGCCAACCTTTGTCAAAAGAGGTGATTACTGATTGGACCCGTACAATTTTTAACTGATCTAAAGAAACCTGCTTGTAGTAGCAGTCCTTCGGGATGTAGAGCGATATTAGTATTTTCCTAAGGTATGGAAAATTTTGCGGACTGTTTTCTCCTCTACTATCCATGCAAAATCAGCCGTTTACATGAACTCAAACACAGTAATTATTATAAAATATTGACAATTCCTCCGTTGTTTTTGATAAGGATGGATGTAGACAATGGTTTCCCGTGGCAAATTCTATGGAAAGCTGAGACCCAATTTCATCTGCATGCATCACATGAAACAACTGTTGAGCATTACATTGTTCGAAAACATATTCATAAAGAGTTCATGCAGTTGAAAAAAAGAACTGGTTCGGATAATTGACGCTCCGGATAACAAACGTTCGCATAAACGACGCTGTACTGTATACTGAAAGACAAATTGAGCGGCCAACTAGCATTAGTTTGCAACAACCCCATTTCTATCCATCTGTCCTATCACCGCCTAAATGAATGAGGTAAGCCACATATATAGTCTGTAGCCAATATCTAACGCTGTCTCCTAGACAGCGTTAGATATATATCCAGAACTTTTCTATACTTCTGGATATTGCCAAAGAAACTACCAACAGCTGTTGAAGATCTGAAATCATATGCCAAATGTACACATGAAGTTGCAAATTTAGATTTTTGTACATTTTCCACCCACACTTATATAAACGTCTTTTTCTTAAAGTAGTAATCATCGCTTTTTGCTTAAGCTTTCTTAAACTTTATTACTATCAATCATATAAATTATAATTTTTTTTGTTTCTATACTTTTTGATGTTGAGCTTTATAAACATAATGTACATAACCTTTGTAAGCCAAAGTAAATAAATTTTGAGATTGTTTTCCAAGTTGGAAATCCGTACTTTCAATATATATTTCCTTTCTCAAATGTTAATTGCAGAGATGTAGTACTGAACTTCCAGGTATATATGATAAATATTTAAATTAGGTATTTGATATATGGATAACATGGCTACTGTTTGGTTTGTGGTAGATTTTTATAGATAATTACAGATAAAAATTTTGTCTGAACTCAAACATTTTCCGAATTCTAATGTTTACGTTTTATAGAAATGGAAGCTTTGGAGAAAGTACTGGATGGTAATGGAGAAGTCATTTCTGTGCAATATTCTATTTGGATAGGCAATAATGTTGAATTATCTAGAACTTGGCAACTCAAAACACCTCTGAATAACTCTATATATGATGTCATAGAAACCATTGCCAAGATTGATAACAGACAGAAGTAAGTTAATTTGGCTCTGTCATACAAATATTAGCACATCTTTATCCTCATAGGCTGAAGTAAAACTTTAAGCCCTTTGTTGAGTGACTTCCTCTTCAATGATAGTAAGAAGCATAAATAGGACATCATTAAACTACGTATGTTCCGATAAATAATATATAGTGAAGGGGTTGATAACCTTGTAGTTTTGGTATGCCAAACCATTTTACTAATGTAATTTTGGGTTCCACATTGTAGGGAATATTTGTAACAATTCGATTTCCGATCATGCTTGCGAAACTAGGGAATAGAGGTCAAGAATACAGATTTAGACATTATTAATACAGATTTACTGTTTTATTATGTACCATTTTTGCATCATTTAATGATATTTATTAGCATAAAATAATCAACATAAAATATAAAATAAAAATTGTACGTTGTATGTTGGTTATGTATCTTTTAACAGGTTTATATCTTAACATAAAATATAAGTATCCCCTTCAATATTGTTAAATATAAAAATAAATATTTTTTTATGTGAACCTTGTCCTTGTACCGCTCCGCTTCATATCGCAATAGCAGGGATATAATTTGTGACTTTCAATTTGATATTATTCTGGTTTAAAATACTTTTAATATGGGAAAAGTTTGGTTCTCATAGAGATGCAGAACCAAAAGCGGAAAATAGCGTACATGCAATTAAAGCGTTACAGTGTGTGTACATTGCAGTGTCGAACAATTAAATCTCTCCAGCAATGACATCCAATTTTTTAAAATAGCTGTCGATTTATAATTAGAGTTAACTTTCTAATTTTTTTTTAATTCCGTAAAAATTGCTTTCTGTTATTTTGAAATCGTTCGTTGAATAAGCTCCACTTCAAAATTATCGGCCTCCATCCACTCAAAAATGGACAAAGTTGTTGAGTGGTGTAGAGTACCACTGAGAATTATACCGCGTGTTGCCAATGCATTGATGAATGTAATTCCTTTTCTTTTTCTCAGAGTGGAATACAACGTGATGGAGGGAAAACCATTTGTCACGTCTCTGGCTGGACTTGAAGACGATTCTGAAACTGGAATGTTCTGGTTTCTTCACGTTAAGACCATCAATTCGGATGAAGAGCTACAAATCATTGAACAGAGTAAGGAATATGAGACTCCTATTTCGTTTTAGTTTTTTTGTTTTCCATTTCAGTCTTAAATAGTGATTGATGAAAAAGGTCTTAATATATTTCTCTATTATACATGAAAGGAAATTGTATCCATATTATGTTTTTATGTATAATAAATTTTATATACTTCATTTAGAAGCAGCTCAACAATAAAAATTCCATCACGACAATAACTGTATTTATTGTTATTGTCATGGAACCGCCTTAAAATATTTATCAAGTTTTAAAAAAAACACTTTTAAAGCATTTACTATTTGATGATGTTTGAATAATGGTAATTTAACAATGTAAAAATGGTAATTTTTATCAAATATATATATATATATATATAATTACAGCCAGTGTTATACGTAGCATTATATGGCTGAAAATTTTTAGAGTTACGGAACATTTTTATTTAATTTAACAAGCAAGCTATTAGTTTGATCACAATCTCGGCCTTCAGTTTGTAAGGAAAATAATGTGTCTCTGAACATTATAATGTACATTTGTTGTTTTCTCAATGGAACAATTTTGTTCATGTCTAACTTAATTATTTACCTTTTTTAGGCCCAGTGGACGTGAAATTAAAACCAAATCAGGAGATTATCCTTTGGTACAAGTCAGGTTCATGGAACGCGCTCCTTCGAGCCACAAAATCAATATCTGGAATAACAAAACCCGATGGACCTGATTCACATGTTCCCTAAATCTATAAGTTGACTGCTAACATCTATTCAAAATATATGTATATATAATCAAGCTGCACTTTAGTAGCTGTTATTTTATGATGTTATGTGTTTTGTATACTTGGAATTTAACTTTTTAAAAATTAAAAACTTACTTTCTAATAATTTGTGTTTGATAATTCACTTTGGTTATAATAAACATCTTCAAACATTTCAATAAGGAACGTAAATACCCGCTGCATTGCCAGTAACCCTTTTCAAGAGTGTCCAAATGACTTCTAAGTTATTAAGATGGTTTAATGCCACCCCCTCTCCCATAGTTTTCTGAGAAAAATGATTTTAACTATCTAAAACTATAAAATATATCAAAAAAATTTCATAGAATAACCTTTTTTGTCTTCGACTCTAATAACATTTAATTTCATTTTCTTCAATTTTTCCTGAAATAATTACTGGTATGCATAAAATGTTGTGTACTATTATTAAATTCGTTCAAAGAAACTAATCCATTTGTACAAGTGAACTGGTACGCAGGGAAGTCATAAAAAAAGGAAATCCATCATCATTATATACAATGAGGTTAAAATTTAAACATAGTTAAGAAATTAACAAAAACTAAATTTGAAAATAAAACTCTTATAAAAATCGCTTAATCTCTTGTTATAAATTCTAAAGCCATAAGGTGAAGAAAAAGATTACAGAGTTTAGTTATTAAGGTATCCGACTGGTTGCGACAACTTTTTTTTTAAATAAAGGAGATATAGGGATTTTTATGTTATTTTTAGATGTTTAGTGCATTTTAAGAAAAATGTGCTAAAATTAAGAAGAGAAAAAGAAATTATTATTACCAAAATGGGAAATGTACAAACTTTGCACATACGTCGAAGGCTCAGAAATTTTTAATAGGAGATAACGATTCAACGAATTTTTACCAATGCATTGCGACACCTTTATTCAATCTCGAATGAACAACTACTACACAGAGAGAAGAAACAAAAAACAAAGTACACAAAAAGGGGGATTGTTCCATTTCTCCGTACAAGAGGGGTGGGGTGAGAAGGGATGACGCAATGGTCCGTAACATCCCGCCCCACGTTGAAATAACAAATTTCAAACATACATCAATATAGAAGTGGACTGTTACAAATTATCAATAAACACAATTTTTTACAATATACAAAGCTAAATAATTCAAAATATTTACAAATATCAAAATAACAAATACAAATACAACAAATATCAAAAATAATAAGCAAGAAAAATATACAATTATACAGAGGGTATTAAATTTGCTACAGGCAGAATTGCGATGCTATTGATAGACCTTTTCAAAATTTTATCTTTTATTTTTACTTTCACTACACGTACCAGGCCATCTGAACCAGGTATGACTTCCGTGATTCTGCCTAAGCACCATTTGCACGTAGGCATATTATCTTCTTTTAATAACACTAGTGTTCCTACATTAACATTGTTTTGTTTAACTAACCATTTTGTTCTTTGCTGTAGGTTAGAAAGATAATCTCGATTCCATTTGACCCAAATAATTTGTACCATTTTTGTCAACCTTTGTCACTTATCCAATCTATTTATCTCTAAATCAATCAAACTAGGCTCAGGAATAGCATTTAAAGGTCTTCCAATTAAGAAATGACCAGGTGTGAGGCTTTCACAGTCATCCGGGTCATTAGACAATGGACAGATAGGGCGCGAGTTTAAAATTGCCTCTACTTGATTCATGACAGTACTAAATTCCTCAAATGTTAGCTTGGCATCTCCAACAACTCTTTTAAAATGATATTTAAAGGATTTGACTCCCGCCTCCCAGAGCCCTCCAAAGTTAGGTGCTCTGGGAGGAGAAAAGTTCCAATTAATATTCTCTGATGCATAATATGTTGCCAACTCTTCATTTGGGTTACATACCATCTGGTACAAGCTTTTTAGCTCTCGTTGAGCCCCAACAAACGTTTTAGCATTGTCTGTGAAAAGTGTTTTGCTAATTCCACGTCGAGCAAAGAACCTTTTTAATGTGGCTATAAAGGCGCCAGTCGTTAAATCCGTAACAATTTCAAAATGAGTGGCTCGGGTAACAAAACAAACAAAAATGGTTACATATATTTTATAATAAACACCCTTTCGTTGCCCCTTATATTTAATACAGAAGGGCCCTAGAAAGTCGATCCCACAGCAATTAAAGACAAATCCCTGGTTTACACGTTCACTTGGAAGTGAACCCATCAATTGCTCGCAAAGTTTAGGTTTAATTTTGAAGCAAGTAACACATTCGTGAGTAATTTTACGAGCTAGAGATCTGCCATTTAGAATCCAGAATTTCTGCCGAACAAAGGATAAAAGTGCCTGAGGGCCAACATGCAAGTTTTTTATGTGATAGTACAACATAATTAATTTGGAAAATTTATGAGCATGAGGAAGAACAATTGGAAATTTACAGCTAAATGACATATTGGAATTTACCAATCTTCCCCCAACTCTGAGAAGACCTTTTCCATCCAAGAAAACATTTAAAAATTTTAACTTGCTTGTCGTAGGAATTTCCTTAACTGCAGCCAAACATTTAATTTCTTCAAAAAAACTTTCCTTTTGTACTGGTTTAATTAAAGCAGCTGTAGCTCTTTCCAGTTCTTGATTTGTGAAAACACCAGACTGTTTAGAAGCAGGATACTTACAATTGAAATAGAACCTGAAAATATAACTCACAATCCGAACAAGTTTAGTAAAACTATTTGTAATATTTAAACAATTATCAAGGAATACAGATGGACCTGCATGAGTGATGAATGAGTATACAATATCAGGGTTTTTAAGTTCTTCGAAAAAGTTATCGTCTTTCTGCGAAACGACAGAGTCTGAGTTCAAAGTTTTGTCCTTCAAAAAGGAAGGACCTGTCCACCAAAGTTCGTCTTGAAGCTGCAACTTAAGTGCACCTCTTGAAATGAAATCAGCCAGGTTCTCCTTGTTTTTTATATGGTACCAGGAAAAGTTTTCAGTCAATTCTTGAATTAAAGAAACTCGGTTTGCCACAAAGATTTTTAGAAGGTGTGGTTGCATTTGGATCCAGTCCAAAACAACTTTCGAGTCCGAAAAAAGATGAACTTCATCAAATTCTAAATCAATAATTTTAATAATCTTTGAGGTCAATTTCGACAACAGTGTCGCAGCAAGCAGTTCGAGCCTAGGTATTGACAAAGTCTTGAGTGGGGCGACGCGAGTTTTGCTGCAGAGTAATCTTATCTGAGTTTCATTGGCATTCTCAGATTTTACGTATAGGCATGCACCATAAGCTTGGGCTGATGCATCTGCAAATCCAATAAGGTGAACTGCAACAGAATCTTTCAGTAAAATGCACCGAGGTATTTTCAAATCCTTCAATTGATGCAGCTCGGCCACGTATCTCTGGAAGTTTTCAATTTCTTGACGAGGCAAGTTTTGATCCCAGTCAATTTTTAATAGCCAAATTTTTTGAATCGTCATTTTGGCCTTTATGATTATCGGTTGAAGCAGTCCTAGGGGATCGTACAATTTGGAGATAAATGACAAGACGGTTCTTTTAGTAATAGTCACTGGAACCTCCTGCAAATTCATCTGATACATGAATGTGTCCTCTCTAGGTCTCCACGGCAATCCCAAGGTCTTTACTAATTCATCATTTTCATTGAAGAGGAACTCCTTGTTTTCCGTGGGCACGTTTTTCAACAATTCTAATCTGCGAATAGCAGTAGACTTTGACTGCCCCAGTTCAATGTCATTGTCTTTCATGGGCATCTCGACGCAAAAACGTCCGTTAGTGTCCCTCGCCATAGTTTTCAAAAAATGTTCATCGCATTTCTTAAGTTCATCACTAACAAATTTGGTGGGTACAATTTCTTCTATTTCCCAGAATGATTTTAAAGTATCATTTAAAGTTTCAAAGTCTTTTGTGATTAAACCACAATGCAATGAGCCACTTGAGAACCTCGAGGTGTTACCACTAATTATATAGCCAAATTCAGTATTTTGTAAGATCAAATTACCATTATCTAATTTGTATTTACCATCTTTCAAAATATCAAAGAAAATATCTGCTGATAATAAGGCATCGATAGAATTACTAGTATTAAAAGTGGGGTCTGCTAGATGTACATTGCTTGGAAACACAATATGTGAAATATCAAAGGAATTAACAGGTATCATATTAGTAATTTTGGGTACAACATGAAAATCCACAACACGTTTATATGATCCAGAACCATTTGAAATTACTCCTTTGATTTTTGATTTTATATTAACATTCGAACCACCCAAACCAGAGACCGACATATCAGTTTTTAATTTACGCAAATTCAAGAAATCTGCCGTGCTCGACCTCAATAGAGAAACTTGCGACCCGCTGTCTGCGAGGACGCGTAAAGGAACTTTTTCCCCAACAGAATTTTCAACATAAATTATACAAGTCGATAAAATAATATCATTTTTATGTTTCTGGGAAGCGGAAACACTCATGTTCACTCCCGAAACCTGACCTTGAACAATGTTGTTTTGAGCACTCGGAAAATCAAAAGAATTCCTATCAGTTTTATTTTGATTATTTTTTATACTAGAATTTTGAAAACAAATTGGTTCGATGATGTCATCTTGGCGCCTGGTGTCTGGTTGGGATGACTCAAAGTTTTGCATCTCCTGATTTTTTACATTAACAAAATGTAACAACTGATTGTGGTTCTTTTTGCAAAAACAAATATGCTTAGATCTACATTGTGATACCTTATGGTTTGGTTTCAAGCATTTTAAACATAAATTCAAAGATTTAACAATATTATACCTCTCTCTAGCAGGCATATTTTTAAATTTATCACAGTTATACAGGTCATGGTTCAAAGAACAAAACTTACATTTTTTGTCAACCTTTGCATCTGTATGCAATATGAAGCTTTTGTGACGTGGAGAGTCTTTAAAATTTTGTTTACCTTTTGTTCCTGCGGATGGCAGGTTTTCTAAAAATAAACAACGTTTATTCAAAAAAGCCAAAAAATCATCCCACTTAGGAATGTCTGTACTCTCCAAGGTCATTTCGAAAAGACGCTTTGTCTCAGTATCCAAAACCTGCATAACTAATTGTATCAACAACAATTCTGAAAATGTATTATGCTCAATATTTAGCAATTTTAATGCTCTCAAATGTTTAGTACAAGTATCAACCAAATTTCTTAACTCAACATTTGAATCATCTCTAAATTTTTCATATTTCAACATCAACAAAGCATTTATATGTTTGTTTATTATTAGTCTTTGTTTTCAAACCTCTGCTCTAGAGCCAGAAACAACGAATCATATGTGTCATCCACAGTTTGGACATGTTTTGCAATTCCTATTAAACACGATTGTAAATATTGCAATTTTTGTTTATCATTTAAACCACAATTTTCAATTATTTCTTTGAATTGCTCTTTAAAAATAAACCATGTTTCTATGTCCCCATTAAACTGTGGAAAGCGATAATTCTGGTAATCTAAAGCACGGTTTGATAACATTAGACACAGCATTTGAACCAGTTTCATTATTATTTTTACTATACTTTAAATTCAAGGATTTAAGTCTTACCTCGAGTTTCTCAATGTGCTCATTGCAGGTGGTAATTTTTCCATCGAAATTATTGAACTCTAGATCTGATAAGGAAGTGAAAATTTCTTCTTTGACTGATTCATATTTTGCATTAAGTCTATCAAATTGACTTAATTTGAAAGATAACACCTCTTTGTCATCTTCAACGAAAGTGTCCACAAATGCGATAAATCCACTCAACCGTTTTTCGATGTCGCAGAACTTCCTTTCGAGAATTTTAACGCCTTTCGCCATGACGCATTCAAAGAAATGAAACCAACGAAAAGATTTCTTAAATATCTTCAAAATCCACAAATCCACAGGTTCTGGCGATTTAATAATACTCCGCAAGGCGAACCATTTATTATGTACAAACTTTGCACATACGTCGAAGGCTCAGAAATTTTTAATAGGAAATAACGATTCAACGAATTTTTACCAATGCATTGCGACACCTTTATTCAATCTCGAATGAACAACTACTACACAGAGAGAAGAAACAAAAAAACAAAGTACACAAAAAGTTCCATTTCTCCGTCCAAGAGGGGGGGGTGAGAAGGGATGACGCAATGGTCCGTAACA
>BMAO01023486.1:0-20641 GCA_019973975.1 Trichonephila clavata
ATCTTACACCTTAACATATCTTAAAATAAGAATTTTACTTAAAAATCGTTATACTTTTTTTTCTACAAAGAAGAGTATAAATTTATATCCGAAGAATAAATTAAACAGAATAAATACTTCACGATAAATGCATAGTTTTGTTAAAATAAAAATTATTATAAACACATATTGCCTTAATTAAAACTTTATAATACGATTGAATTGGAACTTGAAAGAATATTACACGATATTTTCCTTCTAGGTTTTCCCAAAAGATATTCCGAATTAAAAGTATTTTATTAAATTAAGTATATATTATTTTAATTCATAAAAAACAAATATTGTCATAATGTTATTTTATGCAGTTTAAAAGATCATAAACCAATACAAAATATCGTCAAAAACGTATTTTCGGTTCAAGTTGTTGGAATAAAACTTCTTAAATTTTTAAAACAATAGTCTACAGACGATTTTACTAAAATAACTAATGAATAAATGCAGTGGTAATGTAAATAGAAAAGACTGAAAGGAGAGAACAGAGTATTTGATAACTTTTCGGAAATATCAATGTTATGACAATACATATTTGAATGTATGTAAGGTATATTTTATAAATTATTGTACAAGACTAAATTCTATCATGGATAAAGTTATTTCAGTTTTTAAATATGTACTTGATTAAATATTCTTATCATTATTTAAAACAAAGAAATTTTCAACTAGAGGTAGACTAAATATTGAATATAACTCTGCTGAGAAAATATTCGCATATAAGATAGAATATAATACTTCATTGTTGATCTTACTGTCGAAAGTTTATTTTTTACTTCCAAAGAAAACAAAAACTTAAAATTGTGCAATATCATTTAAAAATTAATGAAATTGATAACTGTCAAATAAACTAGTTAATGTAATCTGCATTTTAAACTGATACCGATGAATCTTCTCTAGGTTTGAATTTAATTTTTTAAAATCGGAAAATGAAATATTCAATAATTAGAAATTATAATTTTTTGTGTAATTATAATAAATTAATAAAAATAACGGTTGATTTTCTTTAATTGATTAATATGTAACAGTCAATGAAACTAATTACCGAAAAAATACGAAAAAACGTTTGAAAAAATTATTTAAATTCAGTTCGTGAACCAGCGGAACATACTTAACTCATATTATAAATTTATTCCTTAAGATAAGGATTTAGAAAAAGAAGTTGTTATAAAAATAATTTCATAATCAGTTCAGATGTTTGATATTTAACTAGTATCAATTAGTATTTCAATTAGTTTCTCTTATTTAGTAAAATGAAATGATGATAATTAAATTAAGTTTAGTGAAATATTGATCGTATAATGCAAGATTAAAAAATCCGAATCCAATTATTAATAAAACGTATAAAACCTCTTTAAAATTCTCTAGCTAGTTTTAAAACTTCTCTATAACTGACATCCGTTCGCTACTATTATACTAAACTAACATTGCTGAATTTCACAGTTAAATACACAAATTAGTTTTTGTAATTATACTGTACAAATTTAATTTCTTAATATTTTAATCTTATATAACATACATATATCAGATTAAAAGAATATATGAAAAATATATGAAGTAACATTTCTTAGGTAAATACGAAGAAATCATTCCGAGATTATTCATTATCTTAGACACTGCTTGTAAGAAGATTATATGTTTAGAATTGTATGTTCAGAAATTTATATTACAGATGCTTAACTTAAACAGATAACACATTCGTTCTTTACTATAGATGGTGTAAAATTCTTTCCTTAAAAGAATCGGAACTTTGACAAAAATTAAATCAGATATTTTAGTACATTGAAGCAAAAAACAGTTAACAAAATAAGTTTTTTAAATCCTGGAAAAAATAAGAATGCTTAATTTGAATTCCTTTAAAAAAAACTTTAAAGATATTTTTAAAAATTATCTTATGCTGGATTAATAAACAGCTAAAATATTTACACATGTCTTCACAAACTCTTTTACAACTAAAGTTAAAATGAATAATATGTATAAATAATTTAATTAATTTAATAATCATATTTTGTTTCTCGAATATGTTTCCCCATAAGAATTATTAAGATATTCTTTCTTTTTGACAACTATAAAAACACAACTACGTCAATAATAAACCCAGTCTATAAAAATTCTCAATTGTTTTTTGTAAACTTCCCCCATTTTATATAATTAAAATGCTTTTTATATACCATTACTATAAATAGACTAGAAATCTAGACGATTAGATGAATTATATAGCTTTATTTTAAAATAATTCGTTAGATCGTTATACAACCCACGCATATGGTTGACAGATGCTTCGTGAGACGAATCTCTTGACATAGAAAATTGCCAAAAAACAATATTACCTTCCACAAACGCAACCTTTACCTGAATTTACGTCCCCTTTCTATATATAACACCATTAATTAAAAAAATACCCCAACAACCTCCCTCCTACGCCACGTGCTATTATTCTACGAAAACGAGAGAATTCTAAGAATCTTCGATATATATATGATCGAATATCGCTTTACGAAAGAATCCGATACCGGCGGTAAATCATGGAAGTGGAATATCGGAGGATGTAAAAAGATAGGGGGAAACTCACCTGAGAGAATCTTTTATCGTCGGAGCAGGTAGAGAACGATACTAAGATAGGGGGTGTTTCAGCTGAGAGATGGTGACTGAGTTGCCTGCAGCGATCGGCGGCATTCTGTGACATACAAAGACTGCACGGAATGGCATCGGTAGCATCTTCGCCACCCGTGGCGCCCTCCTACGGTGGTTGATGGCGACTTTTATGATTTGTTGATTTTTTTAACGCGCAGCCGTGAGGGAAATGATGGCAAGCGCACGAGCCTGCGATTTGTCTTGCTTTTTAGGGGGGGGGGGGGGTAGAGGGATTGAGTTAGGCTAGAATTGGGATTGTTTTTTTTTAATGAAATAGGTAGGTAATTGTGAGTTATATAGATGTTAGATGGGTGGGAGAGGCACAACAAAGTTTAACAGTTTTGTAAAAATAGGATAAAAATGTTTTTGTACTTTATTTACGTATAAGAAAATGAGAAAATTGTTAACGTTTTCCACACTTTGACAATGAACTCAACAATCTAATTTTTTAACATAACGGTGAGTGAGATAATAGGTCAACTGTAAGCCTACTATACATTTAGTTCTTGGATTGACTTAGCGTAAAAAGTGCAGTAAAATTTAGATTTAACTGCAGATGTACACCAATTACAATAAAATGTAATTCATTATTCTTACATATTTAAAAATCAGATTTATTTTTATTTTATGCTACAAAGTATGCAATTTGAGTTTCGTAAATTTAAAAAAAAATATAAATTCAACAATTTTTGCAACTACCGGAAGAAATAATGAATATCCTTAAATCCGGCGTGTAACGCTCTCCTATAACTTCAAACTGTATTTTTAGTTAATTTTTAGGTTTATTTGCAGTATAACGTGTACTCTTTTTTTTTAGGAAAAAAATCTGAAATGTATGTGTGCAGTGTTCTTATGTTTTGAAGTCATTTATTTGAGGTATAATCCCAGGATTAAAAAAATATATATATTCTACTTCTAAAACTACAACTCAATAAATTAATGAGGTGTGTCATTTCCTTTAAGTAAACAGTATTTCGATATATATAGAATTCTAATTTTTTTTATGCACAACCTTTTTTTTTTTTAAAATTTTAAAGCTATCTTTTTTATACCCAGTGTATAACGCGCGCCCTATTTTGCATGCTTCTTAAATATTTATAAAATTGTAAAATTTTATGATTTGAATGAAATTGTGGAAATTGTGATTCTTATTCATACATTTCGCACTTTTGTACCACTAGCGCTAACACAAAAGATTATTGGCGAAGAAACCTTTAAAACTGAACTTCATTTAGTAATTTTGCTTTGCTAATAGATGACATCTAATTTCATCCGAAAATTTTTTGGTGAAATTTATTTCAAAACGGAACTTTTTCAGTACCTGTATCACTGCGCAACCTATGTTTCTTCACATCATATGATCTTATCTTTTTTTTTTATTTAAATATCATTTATCTTTTTTATATGAAAAAACATTAAATTTATAGAATACAATCTTTGCGCTCGTCAAAAATTTAAATTATTTTTTTTTGGTTAACCCTTATTTTTATATTTTTTGTTTATACCAAACAAAACCCCATCAATTTTGAACTTGTTAGTAATTTTTTATTCCAAATAAAATTCCGCACAAATTCAGTTTAAAACTTATATTTATCTAATGAATTTTAAAATTTATATTTTTTATATCTTGTGACATTTAGTAAATATTTTGGTACTTTTAAATTTATCTTACCAATCTAAGTCAATTAAATTTATTTTTAGTGTTACAATAATG
The DNA here is from genome assembly GCA_019973975.1 of Trichonephila clavata. Taxonomy (NCBI): domain Eukaryota; kingdom Metazoa; phylum Arthropoda; class Arachnida; order Araneae; family Nephilidae; genus Trichonephila; species Trichonephila clavata. The sequence goes on from BMAO01023486.1 coordinate 4,379, forward strand.
CAACTTTCTTTCTTAGCAGTACAACTTCAAAACCAAATATTAACACAAAAAAAATAAAAGAAAATTTAGTAGAGTATAAATGAAATTACCATCTACTTTTTTACTTATTTTGTTCTTAGAAAATGACATAGGAAGTAAAACTTACCAAATATTGTTGAATTAATTTGACTCCGTTCTAAAGCATATATAAAATAAACTGTTAAAAAAATTTAAAAAAAACTAATGATGTTACAGCTAAATCCTTAGTTCACACACACACTGCTTTAATCATACTTTATATAACGCGTACAAAATATGAAAATATGAAAAATAATACATTTATAAGTTTTTGAAATGTCAGGTTTTAAGTATAACATATAACTTTGACAAAAAAAAAAAAAATACAATCTTCATAAAAGTTTTGTGATTTTTATTTTACAAAAATAATACTTAATATCAGGTGTTTAAAATTCATCCCTTTTATAGCATAGACCCTCATTGTTTATCTTACTTCATTTTTACTTAATGACAGCTCAATTTTTGTTTTCCTATACAAAATGAGAAGGATAAAATATGTGTTTGATTTACAATCAAACATTAATTCAGAAACGTAGGCATTTACTATTTCACTAATTTCAGGCAGTACAATACACAAAATTAATTCTTATCTTTCCCGGGTCATTGTGGAAGACAGACTATAAAGCTGTATGTACTATATATATATATATATATATATATATATATATATATATATATATATATATATATAAGGCTATTGGGGATGGACCTCGTAATTTTGACCCTCGCTCAAATGAAGAGAGGACGACATCTACTCTTCTAACCTCTACATCTCACCAAAGAGAGGACGTTTGAGCCTCATCAGATTTAGCGTGCAATTGTTCCTCTACACGGCGCGTCTTCAGAGGCACTTGGTTCGAACACTTGTCACACCGGCCTCAAATTCGTTACCTTGACCACTAGGCTACCATGGCCTGAAAATTATTGAAAATTGACATATAAGAGCTGAGCGTTATTTAATAAAATAATACTTTTTAATAAGAGAATAAAAATAAATAGTTTTCTGCTAAAAGCAAAGGAATATTTTCTTTTATCCCATGGGATTTATCTTAATTAATTTGAAAATCCGACCAACAAAAGTCGAAATAAAATGGGAAATTCAATGCAGAATCTAAGGAATTTAAGTTAAAAATAATTCTTTCCCCGAAGTGGAAGAAATCATTATATATATATAAAAACAATTTGTAATGTACATAAAATATGTTCCGAAAAATGAGGATAAGGGATTACATTGAATTCAGAATGAATTTTTCTAACATGTTTTTGAAATCTCGAAATCTTACTATACAGAATCCCCTTCTGTATAGTAAGCAATCACTATACAGAAGGGGGGAAACAATTTTGAAAAGAAACAGAAACAAGTTAGATAAAATGTAACAAACCCACTCAATAAATTGATACGTATAAAAATTAAATTAAAATCAGGACATAAATATGTTTCAAAATGTAACCATGGAATTAAATTCAAATTCAAATTACAAAATTTGTTTTATTATGGACAAAAAAAAATAATCCAATTACAGCGCTGTTTGACGATACTCGACGATTTAAATATCAAATCTGGGAATATTCCCCTTTTTTAAAACATTTGAATCAAAGTATAAATATATTTATATGTACTGAAATAAAACATGAAATTAAATATAAAATATGTTGAAAATATATAAATGTTAGCATTTCAGACTGTTGTATAAGGTAACTGAAGTTAATGAAAATTTCGAATGTAATTTTCTAATGATAAAAAAGATGCTGAAGATTATAGAGCCAGAGTAGGAAGTTCAATATAGTAGCATGAAAATAATAAGATTTGCATTGAAATAAGAGAACAGCGGAATTAAGAGAAATAATAATAATAAAGTAATCAAGTTGGAAAGAATTAAGGATGTAAAAAAGGGAATGGATATAGAAATTAAATGAGCAAAAAAAAAAAAAAAACATTTGTTCGTTCTGTTGAAGAAAAATTATAATTGCTTTTGCAAAATAGGATTCTGATAAAATATATTGTTAATAGAACAAAATTGCAAAAAGTATCTCATTTCATTCTCGCAGAGAGATTACCGAATCTCAATTCTTCCTCTTACCTTGGAAGTTATATTTATCGTAGAAATCATATTAAAAAATAGACTTGTGAAGATAACTACGTTGAGAAAAAAAAAGCTGAATAATTTCGGATCTGATATCATGTATTTTTTCCAATATTTTGCATGTTTATTTATTTATTTCAGCATTTCTCAAACTGTGGGGCGTGGTAAGCCTACTAGGGAGACGCGAATATATTGGGAAGTCGAAATCAAAAGATTATTTAAAAAAAAATATTAACTTACTCAAAATAAATAAAATATATTCTAACATGATAAAAAGATGAAATACAAATATTTACACATATATAATACACTTATAAATGTATCAGTACTGTGTAATGTATTTTATAATTAATTTAAGAGTTAAGTTAATAATTCTAAGTTAACTACTAAGTTAAAAACCAGTTTAATAATTACCAGTGACCCCAAGGTCTTGTCATATACAAAATTATATACAAAAATTAAGACTTATCTTGATAATTTGTAAGGTTTATAATTAATCTCTTAAATGCCAATTAAAAATTATTTGATTCGCTCTCCAATCTCATCGTTTTTTAACTCGTAATCGAGTGTATGTGGTGTATGGGGTAGGATAGAAAAGGAATAAATAAGCAAATCCTCTGAAACAAGTAAATCTGTCACAGACCCTGTCAAGGTCCTTTTAATGCACTCCAAAGCTTTTGGAACAGCTTTATGCACAGAAAAGATCGCACTTCGGAAAGATGTATATATATGTCCAAGGCAATTAACGCACTGGCTGAGCTCGAGACATTTACATACGCTGGTCGCACTTAAGAGGTTAAAGGCGTATTGTAGCTTTAGCGTCAAGGTATATTATTATTGAAATCAACGCATTGTTATTGTATGGGGGGGGGAGGAGATGGAAATAGTGATTGAATATTGGGTCGCAAATATGGAAAGTTTGAGAAGCACTGATTTATTTAAAAAAACGTTATCACTGTAAAAAAAACCTTTAGTTATAGAGTGCATAAAACAAAACGTTCTGCGGGAACCATAAAAAATATTATGAGATACAATTGGAGAGTTATAAAAAGTCCGTCAAAAACCCACACAATGGGAATAAAGAAAAACACAACGCAAAAGAGAGAGAACACTAAGTAATAGAAGAGAGAATAACAAGTAATACATGTTAAGAAATCAAAACCTTAAACACATTTTTACTTAAAGACAGTTTAAATCATAAAAATTTCAAGCTCTTCAGAAAACCTGTCAAATATTTTATAAAACTTAGATAGGTAAATAATTTATTACTATATATCAGTGTATATACATATAATTATAACCAATAAATTTATCTTCATACAACCAATCGTTTTTTAAACTCCTAGCTGGTACGGTAAAATAAATAAATATATATATATATATACTGCTTAATATGTAAAAACAATCCATCATGATATGGATTATTTTACAATAAACATAATATAAAAATGATCTCTTCGTGATTTCAAACTCAGAATATCAAAATATAGTGTAGATCATGCGTGTCTAAAGTGCGGAGTGTCTATTAAAGTGTCTATTTAGCTGTTTTAGTAGACTTAACAGAACATTTGAATGATTTAAATTTGAGACTTCCAGGAAAAAAAATCAATTTAATGATAGTATGCTCAAAACAATAATAGCGTTTGAAAGAAAGATGAAATTCTGGCCCAATCAAATAAAAGTAAAATATTCGACACATCTCAGTGCTTTGGCTACATATAAACCTGTGATTTGCACAAAATATGCTGCATTAATTTTTGATTTAATTCAAGAGTTTGAAAGTAGATTTCAAGATTTTCGAAAAAAAAGGGGAGTATTTTAACTTATTTTCTACTTCCTATCCTCTAGAAATAAATAAATTACTTTCAAATATTCGAATAGAATGCATTAAACTGTAAAGGGACATTCAACTGAAAGATAAATTTGGGAATGTTTCTTTACTGGAGTTTTATAAAAATTACCAACTCCATGATGAATATCCTCATTTTCACAATCCTGCTTTGTTAATGTCTTCAGCTTTTGACAGTACCTATATTTGTGAAAAATTATTTTCAAGAATGAATGAAGCATTTATAAGACAAAAATGGGACAAAGATCACTGACAAGCATCTTGAAAATGCGTTAAGAATTGCAACCTCGTCTATTGAACCCAATATCGATTTGCTTGTTCAACAAAAGCAAATTCATTCATCTCATTAATTATAATTTTTTCCATCTTTGTGAAATCCAAACTAAATGAAATAAAACTTTTACAAATTTAAAATAAACATGTACCTGTACAGATCTAATCCAAATTTTAAAAAAATATATTTTAATAATTTGTTTTAATAAAAGTACATAGAGTTGATTTTTATTTAAATTTGTTGAAAAAATACTGTATGTACTGCCCAGCCAATTTTTTTATCTTGCAATGTGGCCCTCAAACGGTCTTAGCATAGACACCCATGGTGTAGACGTTCATTCAGAGAATTAAAAAAAATTCTGTTAGATAATAGCTCTTGAATAAAGTTTTCACCTACTCTAGAATTTTGATTTTATTTTTATATACAAAGAGTTCCAAATAAAACTATAACATTAAGGTATCCAAATATTTGCGACAACTGTTTTTTGAAAAAATGGAGATATAGATATTTTTTTTTGTAGTTTTTAGATTTGTTTAGTACATTTTTAGAAAAATATGCTAAAATTAAGAAAAGAAAAAGACAGTATTATTACTAAAATGGGAAAAAATGGGTAAAAATTGACAAAAAATAACATAAACGCGGTCCATTCTGTACCAAAAGTTTATGAACAAATTTTCAGTTTTTCTATTTTGATGTGTTGCTATGTTATTCGTTTTTGAAATGACTTTCAGGATAAGAGATATTTTAATTTTTACAAAAACTAGAACATTTTATTTTAGTTATTATATGAAATTGCTTAAAAAGTGATTATATTACCATAAGGGATTATGAATTTTGTAATAAAACAGTGATTGATAAATCTGAAGGTTAAAATACTTCCACTATTATACAGAACATACACAAAAAATTTAACAGTTAATTGTTTTCAAAACTTTTTTAGCAATAGCTGACCGACAAACCCCCTTTTTCTTATGCTTATTTATTAGGATGGATCACGACTAGGAGAAAAAGCTATTATAAATTGGTGCATTTTGCAGAAAATATGTTCTACGATATAAACATCAGGAAAAAAATAATTTAAAAAAAAATTCTTTTAAAAAATTAATATTGTTACAAAAAGGTTGAATTTTCGGAAAAATGGGAAAAAACATTAGTCAGAGGATTTAAAATAATTATTTTTCTACAATACAAATAATCAAAAGGGACGATTAACTATTGGTGTATAATGAATAGTGAGTATATTATATAGAGTAACATAGCAACATTTTCATAACTCAGCTCTCTTTCCGATCACCGTCGAGGCCGCGGTGGCCGAGTGGTCTAGGCATCGGATCATGGCTAGCGTGTCATGAGTTCGATCCTAGTACCACTAAAGATCCGCCGTGTAGGGGAGCGATGCACGTTAAATCTGACGAGAGCTCAAACGTCCTCCGTTGGTGTGGTGTGGTAGTTAGGAGAGAGGGTGCCAACTCAGGTGTCGTCCGCGTCACTTGACCATGGTTCAAAATTACGCGGACCGTCGCCAAAAGCCCTCGTGTTGCTAATCAGTGCGACGTTAATATTCTCTCACTCCGATCACCGTCGATCCGTACAGACCGATCCAAGATTTTTTCCATCCTCCACTTTATCGCGCATTGTAATTTCGGCACTAGGTTATTATTTTTTTTAAAATTTAATAATAAATAAGCTGTTAAAGTATCCGACTAACCTAAAATTGGAAATTTTGCTAAAAATGGACAAAATTATTTAAATTTTTATTTTATAGACCATTTTATAAGCTTTATAAAAATACCAAGTTTTTTCCCCCGTCCACTTGAACAAAAACTTCAAGTGTTTTTGTAAAAGCAGATGCCATTACCTTACGCAAGATATGTCATACTTTGAAACGCGTTTTACTAGAAATGTGTTTTTTTAAAAATGCTCAAAAGGGACAGAGCAATTGCTGAAAAAGTTCTGAAATTAATTAGCTGAAATTTTTTGTGTATGTCCTGTATAATGGTAAAAGTGTTTTAACCTTCAGATTTATCAATCACTGTTTTATTATAAAATTTACAGTCCCTTATGTGAATATAATCACTGATTTTTAAGCGATTTCATATAATAACTACGTTAAAAGATAAAGTGCTCTAGTTTTTGTAATAATAAAAATATCTCTTATCCTGAAAGTCATTTAAAAATGAATAGCATAGCAACACATTAGAATTTAAAATCTGTTCACAAACGTTTGGTACAGAATGGGCCGCATTTATGTTACTTTTTGTAAATTTTTACCAATTTTTTCTCATTTTAGCAGTAATAATTTATTTTCTCTTCTTAATTTTAGCATATTTTTCTTAAAATATACTAAACAAATCTAAATCCGCCCCCCAAAAAAATCCCCACATATATATTTAAAAAAGAAATTGTCGCAAGTAGTTGGATACCTTAAATGCATCTTATGTTTTTCCTTGTAATTGTTTAATGTGTCCTGCATCGCAATAAATATTAAAAGGAACTGAAAAGCTGATCTACTTTGACAAAGTTACTTTGACTTTTTACCATAAAAAACTCAAATTCCTACGCTTCACTCCCCTTGCGGCAGAACTTAACATAAAAATAAATGTTTTTATTTTATTTTTTCTTTTATCTATACACCAGAGAGCATCTTCTTTTGCATAGGTAAATTTTGAAAAAAAAATTGATTCATCCTATGCATGATTTAAATATTTGACATTCAAAGCTCATATTTTGTTATTATATAACGCATGAAAAACCTAAACCACATGCTTTATTAATCTTTTTCTAATATTTTAATTAAAATGTCATTATTTGTTAGAAAAAAATAATATGTACTAAGTAATTCAAGTAAAAACATTAAAATAGTTTAACACGCTTAGAAGCAAAATAATTTATTATATTACAAAACAAAGTGAATGAATAATACTACTTGTAAAATTCATTTCAACAAATTACTAAATGCTTTCTTATAAAATAAAAACAATCAGAAAGAAAAAAATAACTCGAATTATTCAAAAAAATATCTAAAATATATTATACAATATTTTGCATAAAAATAATACAATAATAATTTCAAATTTAAATAAATGTAATAGAAATATGAAATTAGATTTTTGTTTTTCTGTTTATTTCGTATAAATAAATATTATTTAACGAATAAAATTAGTTTTTAATTACAGTGAAGTAAAATAATTATTATGATATTGAATTCTAATGTCAATTTTTTTTATGTGCTATTTCGAAAGCGAGTGAACGAAGTTAGCGGATAAAAATTTTAGGGATGAAAATGGATGTAATTTCTGTGTATCTCTAATTCAATCATTCAGTGTATTCAACAAAGTAGTTTAGCAAAAAATTGCAAAAACACGCTTTGAAATAGATTTCAAAGCAAAGTGTATCTTAACGAGGGAGTATTCAAGCTGAACAGTAAACATTTTATTGAAGCAATAGTTCATTACGATTTAAGGGATGCATTAATTGTGGTGTAAAACTACATTTCCGAGTGATCAGGCAAATTTAAGGCTGCAAATTACCTGCAAATAGAAAAAAAATATAATTTTTTTTTGCTTTTTCTTGTTGCCTTTCTTGTTTGCTTTCTATACCTTTGGAAAGCTTGCCACCAAATATGAAATCTGATAATTTTTAAGATATTTGAAATCTTCTGAGTTTAAGTTTTGGTTTCGGTTTCACTTTAAAGCATTTTTTTTTCATTCTTAAATTAAACTATTCAAAAATAAAATAAATCAATCAATTCTTTCAGTATGAAACGGTTGTTGACTTCAACTTTCATTTATAATACCATTTCTGTTTGCCTATGTTTTGAGTTTATAAAGTCCTCATAGTTATTTAATTAAAATTAAAATTGATTTCTCTTTCTCTCAAAGTCAATCATTGTTTTAACAAATAGTTTATATAACTATGAAGCTTTTTCAATAATTTTTCCTGGTTAGAAAAAGTCATGGTCAAAATGTTCTAAGATTGCCTTGAGAAAAAATATTTGAAATTAATGGAATATAATGCTGAAAATCATGAATCTATAAACCAGCCCTCAGCTGTGACACTTCAATTAGACTTCCGAATACAAGTATTCTCTAAATACCAGTATTATAGATAAAATTAAACATTTCCATGACGTACCGAACTGCATTATAGTAAACATGTTGTCGTACATCATTATAGTATTATAAAGTCGAGCAACAAATTCTCAAATTTGCTTATGCCTCAATTTAAAACTTAAAGAAATTTAATCTTATGTACATACCTAGTAATTTTTAGCTCATGTTGGTATCTTTATTATTCTACATGTATATAAATGTTTTACGATTCAAAACTTTAGAAAAATGCTGTGTTAAGATAAGACTGAATAACCTGTCGTAACAAATACTATTAATGTAATGCAAAAATATTTTTTGAATTAAAAAAATTATTTTTAGTCATATTTTGTTAAATCAATTATTTAATGTAGAAAAGAAGTTGGGAAATAACATATTAAAAAAATAAAAGCTTTATAGGTATTATTGGATTTTACTTTATGATTTTACACACTTTAAATGTGTTTTTCTTAGACATTTAACTTTAAATATATATATATATATGTGTGTGTGTGTTTTCTAATCCTTAATTCTTTTTTTCTGCACAAGATATAGTCTAAAATTTATTTGAATATACTTCCAAATATATGTTCTATATAAGTTAGTATGGAATTATATAGGTATAAGATCTCTAGTTATTTTTTTAAACTTGCTAAAGTTAATATTTTAAAAAATTTTATGTTTTTTTTTTCAGGTTTATTTATAAAAATAATTATTCAAAATCAGCATGGGAACAAATATTTAAATCCATACTAACCTTTATTTCCAATAATCTAAGAAGCAAAGTACACATAAAATAACTAAATTTTTTAAAAATTCATCATTTTATAAAAATTTTTTTTTTAAAAATTTCGAAATTTTTTATTTTTTTAAAATTATAAAACAATGGCTTGTCAAACTGACGTTTTACTTTCAAAATCGCGATTAACTTTCAGAATATAATCTGAAAGTGAAACACAAATTACACTTTTACTATTACTGTCTCCAATTTTTTTTAAAATAAGGGTACTGTGTAATCTTAACTTTGAATAAAAAAATCTTTATTGCTACTTTTCGAGAGATATTTCACCAAATGAATGTTAAATTTGTTTTGTATTTCCATTTTTTTTTTCTATAATACAAAACAACGGGATTAAAAATCGTTACAACTTTTTTATGCGAATTGTTTGCATCATTAAACACGGGAAAAAATTATAAAATTTCTTTTTAACTATTAATGAAATTAATATATTTAATTTATCAAATATTTTAAGGAATTCTTGCTGATAAATTAATTTTTATTTCAGTTTTTACAGTCATTGCCATCAAGCTTTGGGACGTCATAATTAAGAAAATCCATATTTTCCGTTACATTTTCCTTGTGAAATCCAGATCTCTCTATTCGTCAGTTTTATTTGAACTTCCACATTTGACTCTCTATATAAAGTATATAAGAAAAGAAGGTATAAGAAGGATTAAGTAACTTGTTTTGTCTTGAGAGCCACACTGTGAGGTGGAGGATACCGAAATTCACCATCTTTTTGAAATAATTGCATTCATTATAAGTGCAGTGTGTGTGTGTTGTGTGTGTTGTGTGTGTGTGTGTGTAGAACGTCGTTTATCTGAACGTTTATTATCCAGGATGTCAAATATCCGAACCAAAGTCCGGATACGTTTTCGAACAATGCAATGCTCAACAGTTGTTTCCTGTGAGGCCAAAAGTGGTGGGAAAACCCAAGGTGAGGGACATTCGGGGGATTTCAGCTGTGTGTGATTTGGTAACCATCTGCGTGGAATATTAGGTCAGTTTGTTTCCAAGCGAGGGGGTGTATACGTGCTCTTTTGTTAATTTTTGTTGATGTAGAAACCTGGATGGCATGCGATGCCGAAGGATTTCAAATGCTAACTGATGACGAGATTGTGACTTCCGTGCAAGAAGAACCCGACCCTGTCGACGATGAAACATATGAAGACGAGGACAACAACAACGGAAGTTGCAAATGCTGATGCTTTTCTGCGTTAGAGACAGCTATGGAGTGGTACGAACAACAATAAGAGTGCTGTCCTACTTAACTACTGCTGCTCAAGAGAATCAGATACCTTGTATTGGAAAAACGAAGGTGTACAATGGTACAGCAAAAAATAAGTGATTATTTTCCACAGTCAAGTGAAATTGCGACATTTTGCATCTATTTTGCTTTTTCTTCAAGCACGTTTCCCGCATGTGATGATTTTCAATATTTGTATAGTGTCCAGTATCATATACTGCATGGATCACATTCGGTTATCCGAACAATAGCGTATCCGAAAGGTGTCTGGTCCCAAGTGATTCGGAATCAACGACGTTTTACTGTATAATAAAAAAGTGAAATAATATAATGGCAGTTGTATTCAATTTCTTTTCTGTGGTAATTTCATATTATAATTCACATTTAGTTTTAGAATCATTTAAATGAGATAAATGTATCCCCTATCATATTTTTCTACAATTTTCTTTTATGTTTTTTGTTAAAATCAAGAGTGATTGTTTAAAATCAAGAGTGGCTTGTTTAAATTCTCATGACAGCCTGAAAGTTTGTCACTTTATAGTATTTTCAACAATATTTAATCTTGTTCATTTTCGTACAAGAAAAACTTTGCTCACAAATATGTGTCAACTTAAAATGTAAAGAACAACACCCAGGCTAATTTTTTCATACACATGGAAATTCTTCAACTATCAAAGATTTGTAAGAATCAGTCATAGCATTAAGGTGTCCGACTACTCGACAACTATTTTTTTTAAAAAATAGAGATACACAGACTTTTTTGTTGTTTTTAGATTTTTTTTAGTACATTTTAAGAAAAATATTCTAAAATTAAGAAGAGAAAATAAATTATTATTATTACTAAAATGGGGGAAACGGGTAAAAATTTACAAAAAATAACATAAACCCGGCCCATCCTGTACCAAAATTTTATGAACAAATTTTCAGTTTTTCAGTTCTGATGTATTGTTCTGATATTCAAGCTTGAAATTACATTCAGGATAAGATATATTTTAATTTTTACAAAAACTAGAGCACTATGTCTTAGTTATTATATGAAATTGCTTAAAATAACATTGATTATATTCACATAAGCGGACTGTAAATTTTGTAATAAAGCAGTGATTGATAAATCTGAAAAGTTTAAAACACTTCTAAAATGTTTCAGAACATACACAAAAAATTTCATTTAATTATTTTCGAAACTTTTTTGATAATCGCTGTGCCTGTTTGAGAACTTAAAAAAAACAAAGAAAAAAACACATTTTGAGTAAAACGCGTTTTAAAGTATGACATATATCTGCTTGTAGTTTTTGTTCTAGTGAACGGAAAATAATACACTTGGTATTTTTATAAAGCTAATAAGATGGTCTATAAAATAAATTCATTAAAAAATTGTCAACTTTTGGAAAAATTCACAATTTTAGGGTAGTCAGATACCTTAAGCATTTTCTCACTCTGTATCCGGCTTTAAATCAGTATTTTCAACTGTTGATATTCGTGTGCTGTATCAACATATGCAGCAATAGAATAACAGAGCAAATTGAATTTAGAATCAATTTTCATACAATCTTGAAATCTTTTCTTGTGACTTTTTCCTCCAAACTTAGCAGATAATATTTTAGTAGAAACGGTTTCAGTTACTTTGTTTTCTTAATAAAGGAATTCTGTTTTCCTAAAAGTGAAAAATACAAGATAAATCTTTGACAGCACATGGTAAAGAAATCTCGGTTCAAAGTGGATTTTCTGTCTTGTCGGGCTGGAAAAAAACTCTTTGCGGGCCGCTAATTTTCCATCTTTGCATTAAGATGTATTTATATTTGTAATAAGTTTCCTGCGAGAGGATCCTGTAGAGACTTCGACCACTCGACAGGTGGAAGATGGTCTAAAGGTGAATGTATCTTGAGTTCGAGGGCTGTGTATGTCGAAAGAAATTGAGTATAATAATGAAAGGGTATCAAAATCTTTCCATCACATGGCGTATGTTATAATATGTAAGCTCACATGTCAAGGAACAAAATTATAAAACCTTACGTGTCAATAACTTAACAGTAAACTGTAAAGCAAAGGTTTTTAACCAAAGATCCAAGTACGTTTAAAGAGCATACAGGGAGATTTTAGGATGTGGTCATGTACTTCAATGAATTATAAAAACTTTTTCGAGTTAACCTTTTTTTATAGCTTCACATGATAAGTGTTCATCTACAGTTAAGCTTCGATGTGTCATATTTCAATTATGATAACACAAAGAGTGGAATATTTTAAAAGGGATTTTTATTACATAAGTAACCTCACTAAAAGGTAAAAAAAAAAAGGATCCAAAAATTTATTGTAATCAGCAAAAAATAAATTTCTTATAATGTTTATGCTTATTTACTTTGTCTGTTGGCTATAAAGAAACATTTAATAAGATATTTTCAATCACTTTTAGAATACCTGCATAAAAAAGTCATGTTTTAGAAAAGAATATTCTTCAAAATTTTTTTGGAAAAATTGCAGTCATAGTCGATGTTTATTTTTAATATTATTAATTGCAAAAAAAAAAGTTTGAAATTTTGAAGTATTTAGAAAATAACTTATTATAAATAATTTTTAATTATAATTTTAATTAATTGAAGTCATGATTTGTGAAAATTAATTTTTTGGTACTTAAGGAGTAAGATATTACAGTTTTTCAAAATCATTTATAAAACTATATTCTTCTTATTTGGAATTTAACACATATTTACTTGCCACAAAAATACTGTATTTTTTCCAGGTCAGGTGTCGTCGTCGACACTTGGCCATAATTTAAAATTACGAGGTCCATCTCTGACAGCCCTCGTGCGGCTTTGTAGTTTTACAATAATATAACACTCTCACTCATTCACCGACTCTCAAATCTAGTCCCCCATTCATCGACTCACCAATCTCCAATTACTGATTAAATTACTTTAACTTTCGTTGATTTAAAATTATATTGATAATGTTATTTGAAATAAATAGCATTAATTAATGACATTATTGTCGAACTTTGAATCCATGGATTCACCAATTAGATGATCTTTACTGTACGAACCACGATCCTTTTATTGCGCAATATTTTTAAGGATTTACTAAAATTATATGAGAGTCGTAAAAAAGGAATATATAAAATCCTTGTAAATTGCTTCTAAATTTTTGCATCTAATATAGCTCACAATTATGAACGAATACTCACATGTTTTTTCTCTGTCTCACGTATACGCCCTATAGTATGAAAAACAACATACCGTATATTTTCCATTATAAGCAGAGAGCTCATTTTTTCCTTTATACAATAACCCAGAATCATACAACCAAAAATGAAATAAAAAATTCTGCAATTTTCAAGCAAGTCGCAGTGACGACGAATATCAATTATAACGTTTCAAATATGAGTGCAAAGTAAAATGTCATTTGTAAAGGTAATTGTTTTATTTCTGAAAATATTGTTTGATTCACATCTTTTTCCTTTCAGTTGTGTGTTCCATTGTACAATTTCCACGCTCGTCATAATTTCTATGGCTTAATTTTACTTGGAAAATGAGTGGAAGAAAAGTCGTATACGGCATGTGTTCGTCGATCTATGTCTTATACTCTGGAGGGAAAACGCGCTGTGTGATGATCATATACTTTCAGACATTCCAATCAGTGAATGTAAATTTTCTGAATTATTAGTAAATTCGGAACGTGACCTTGATTTGGAAAAATTTGATATTTAACCCTTTAGGATAAAAGGGCCGTCTAAAACACATTCAAAGTCAAAGGTTTAAAAACACTCGCTCGTGGAAGATTTTAAAAAACTGATTTTTCTGAACAACATTTTTTCTGGATTAGCGAAACCTTATATAAGACGATTTTTTACTTTAATATATTTTCAAAAATAGAATAAGGGGAAAATTCTTGGAATATTCTTAAAAATGATCTGATTATACAAATTATATTATTATTGAAAGAGCTATACGGTACTCGTATAGCTCTTTCATTAACTATTTGTGTAACTCTTACTGGCTTCCAAAAATTAAAAAATATAACACTTCTAAATTTTTTTATTCCCATAGAAAAACATATAAGAAATAGTAATGCTGCATCAAAAATGATACGTAAACCAATAAAATTATTATTTAACGTCAATAGACACGTAGCTTAAATTAGGCTTCAAATGTGTCAGAAGCATTATAGTGAAATTCTGAGAAGCCATTTTTAAGAAATGAATACTCTACATAATTTATGCGAAGAATTATTATTGTTAACCAAGTGTAGCAGATTAGAAATGGTTCAGAGTAACATTATATGTAGTAAAAGCAAGATGATTGAATGTTTGCGTCTTTATGTAATTCACAGACAGTAGAATACCTTTCAAATGAAGTTTCTAGAAGATATAAGCGATAGAGATGTAGTAGTGTTGTAAGAACGGATATGTAATGGCTACAACAAAGAAGTACAAAGTCACTACCGTAATTTATTTAGGATTTTTGAAGAAGCTTTTAAAGAGATGGTATCCAATCCACTGAGCGCAAGGGGCATCACTTAGAAGATTTTTAAGCAATACGCTCAGTATTATGATTACCTCTCACATCATACCACCGAGATGAAAAATACAATTGGAAACACGCACACATGTCATTTGCAGTAAAGTCCATGTAGATCTCTACTACTTCCTGATGAATCCGGATTTTGTTAACAAAGTAACTCAGGAAGTAACTTATCTGGCTGAATCCAGGACCTGTTACTTTGAAATTCATATGAATGAAATATAGATTTGGAGGATTTAGTGAAAGAGTGTGGACAAGTATTTGTTTGTATGCCGGCACCGGCTTGAATACCTTCTCAAAATGCATTATTGATACTCGTTTATGTAGAGATATCATTCTTGATCCATTTTTGTTTGCCCTTAAAGTAAGAGAAGTGTGTGGATGACTCTTCCATCCTTACGGACGGTAGTTCTGGACCACACAAAGCTCAGTTGGGGGAAATTACATTCTTGAGAAGATTATTCTGCAATGAATTGTAAATATAATACATTTTCTGTATTTAAATCAATACTCTAGAGCAGTATACTCTACCTGCGACTCACCGGGCTTTTCTAAGTGACCCGATAATGGCTCATTACACTAAGAAATTCAATTATTTAAAAACCCGAAAATTTAAGAGGGGAATTCAAACAATCAAGCAATCAAATCTATCCATTTGCTTCTTATAGTAGAATGGAAACAACAGACTTATTCATGGTTGAAAGGAAATTGAAAAACCTCATAACTATAAAAGTACATATTTGTGTGTATGTTTGACAAAAAGGTTAATGTAGTATAAAAATAAAAGCCGAAAATAGGTTTTTAATATTTAGATCAATTTTTTGCTTTACCCAATACTGCTTTGGTCTTGAGTGTCCCCCCCCCCCATATCCTCATGTTGCAGTCTGCGTAATATACCTGATATATGTATGTGACCCAGGGAAAAAAGGACGAATAATTGCATTCATTTGTTTTCAAGGAACTTTACAGGATTTTCGATTTGCCTTGATGAATCACAATGTATTTAAAATCATTAACCGCTATCATTTTGAGCATAGAACACCACTATTCTGCCTGTATTACAACTTTCTGGTCTTGAGAAGATGTATTAAAAATGAATGTTTAGTAATATCCCGAACTTACGAGATAGGGGGACTGAGTTAAAACTGCGCAAGTCGGGATATAATTCCCCCCTATAAATACATATAAATTATTTTTAGTTGGAGTCGGAGTTGAAAAGAAAACAATAACAGAAAAAATGTTCAACAAAGTCTTGGATAATACAAATAAAAAATTGCGGACAAAATTTTGTATACAGAAAATTTCATAAAATCTAACAAGCCTAAAATGTGCCGACTCTAAAACTTTTCCCCCTGCAAAGTTTCATGCTA
>BMAO01023487.1:0-20008 GCA_019973975.1 Trichonephila clavata
CCGACTACCCTAAAATCGGGGATTTGGTCAAATATTGACAAAAAAATTTTATGATTCTATTTTGTAGACCAACTTATTAGCTTTATAAAATTACCAAGTTTTTTATTTTTCGTTCACTAGAACAAAAGTTACAACTGTTTTAGTACAAGCAGATGACACTTCCAGTTGGTAACTGCCGACCGGAAGTGGCATTCTGAAACCAAAACTGAAACTTTTTTTGGTTTCTTTCCACTTTTTCAAAAATATATTTTGAAGTAAAGTATATTTTAATATTTTGTTTAACGTTATTAAGAAGCCTCACTTATTTTTTTTTTATAAAAGGAGTTTTCAAATCTGGCAATTTCAGGATATTTGTTTATTTACTTCTTAACGTTCGATATCACTGCTAACTTTTTTCATTCTAGTTTTTACTGAAACAGGTTCATTTTGATTTTCGTATTTGATAAACTGCTTTTTAATTATTCTTCAAATATCTGCCATGGGACATGGAAGGAAAATACGTCCAAAGAATCGAAAGTTTAATGGTAATTTCCGCACTGCTCAAAAGAAAGTTAGTGATGCAAGTATTAGTACAGAAAAATTGGGAAGAGGATTAAGCGACACTTTATTTAATGTTGATACTGGAACTCTTTCTGGTAATAGAATTTTTCGACATCGAAATACTGGTATCAATATTCTCTATTCTTTCTTGCCCTGTTTGTTTTGATCAAGAACTGTACTTGGTTGAAGACTCAAGACTTGGTTTGCAGTCAAATTTGTGTCTCAAGTGTAAGAAATGTTCATTTTCAAAAGGATTCACTTCTACATCAAAGGTGAATAATTTTAAATACAGGTAAACCTTCTTCTCGTCTTTGGAATGAGAGTTATTGGCAAAGGATTTTCAGCTGGAAAGAAACTGTTCAGTATGCTGAATATTCCTTATCTTTCAAAATGTACATACAGACAACATGAAATTAAGTTGCTGCATGCTACGTCACAAGCTGCAAACAGTTCTATGTTGGAGTCAGCAAAATCCATTGCGGAATGTTCAAATGAGTGTGGCGTTAGTGTAGAATGGTACATGGCAAAAACGTGGCTACTCTTCACTGAATGGATGTGTTTCGGCAATTTCTGTGGACTCTGGTAAAAATATTAGACATTGAAGTGCTCAGTCAATATTGTCGAGTGTGTACAAAAAACGAAAAAACATCGGGACCCTCCAAAAAATGCGTAGTGTCACATTTTTGTAAAAATCACAAAGGATCAGCTTCTAATATGGAAACTGTCGGTGCTTATAAGGATTTTTGAAAGGTCTGAAGCAAACCGCAGTCTTCGATATACATCTTACTACGGAGATGGGGATTCAAAGGCGTTCAATAATGTGAAAGACATGTATGTATTGAGAGCATAACTAAATATGAGTGCATAGGAACATGTGCAGAAGAGAGTTGGCTCTCGTTTACGAAAGCTGAAGAAATCCACAAAAGGTTTAGGTGGGAAAGGCAAATTGACCGACAAATTTATCGACACACTTCAAAATTATTTTGGAAATTGCTATTCGAAGTAATGTCGGCAATTTGTCTAACATGCAGACTGCAGTCATTGCTGCATTTTTCATTGCTGCTCAACCGACAAAAAACCCATGCATGGACAATGCCCTTCTGGATCTGATACGTGGTGCAAATACCAAAAGGCCAAGCAAGAAGGAAAACTGCATAAACATAGAACACCTGGCTTACCCAACTGCTGTATTGAACACGGTGAAAAACACTTATATGGATTTATGTGATCAATCACTTCTCGAAAAATGTTTGCCATGGAAAAGACCCAAAATGCCAATGAAAGTTTTAATGGTGTTTTGTGGAGCATAATCCCAAAAGAAACTTTTGTTGAACTTCTGACATTACAATTTGGCGCATTCTTAGCTGTATTACAGTTCAATGATGGATCTAAAGGGATTCTTTCCGTGTTGGAACATTTACACATCCCAATGGGTTGTTTCATTGTGAAGGGCTATTCAAGCGTTGATGACGAAAGAATTGTCGACTCGGAGAGACATTCATTGCCAACTACAAAAAACAAGAGAAAAAAACTCAGAGGACTTAAAAAAAGGAACTGTGCATTATCTGAGAAAAAGGAAGGTGTTATGTATAAATCTGGGGAATTTTAAACCTGTAGGTAAGTATTAATATTTAGAAAAAAGTGTTTCAAACTTTAAAATGTGTTTTTTTGAAAAAAATCAAACGGGGACAAGGATTGCTGAAAAAGTTTCTAAAATAATTTACTGAAATTTTTTGTGTATGTTCTGTATAATAGTAGAATTATTTTGATCTTCAGATTTATAAATCACTGCATTATTACAAAATTTACAGTCCCTTATGTGAATATAAACTACTGTTTTTTTAAGCAATTTCGTATAACAACTAAGATAAAGTGCTCTATTTTTTGTAAAAATTAAAATATCTCTTATCCTGAAGGTCACTTCAAACATTAATAACAAAGTAACATATCAAAACTGAAAAATTGAGTATTTGTTTATAAAATTTTTGTACAGGGCGGGCCCCGTTTACGTATATTTTTGTAAATTTTTACCAGTTTTTTCCCATTTTAATAATAATAATTTTTTTTTCTCTTTTCAATTTTAGGATTTTTTTCTTAAAATATACCAAATAATATAAAAATCACAAAAAAAAACCCATACTCCATTTTTTCAAAAAAAAGTTGTCGCAACCAGTCGGATACCTTAAGTCAAATCCTAACTTACCCTCAAAATCATTCCGTTTTCCACCTACGCCTTTTGACGGAATGTGAAAGGAAATCCGTTCCTTAAAAATAGATCGCCGCACACTCATAGTTGCAGTAGAATTTTGAGTAGTTAACCTGTGTGGTTTCTATAAGCATTCCTTTGATTATTCTGAGTATATAATTACTGCACCCTTCAACTGAACATCTAAAAAAATCTTTAATAATTATTTCACAATAAAATTGATTTGGATTCACTAGAAAATTTAAAAGCAATCCCCTAAACAAAGTCATTTTTAGTTTATATATAGGTGAAATTATACACTTGTATTGCCTACAACAAAAATATTTCTTTGTATTAAAAATACAGTCAGACTTCTGTTTAACAAAATCGCTAAATTCCGGGAAAAGTTCATTACGGGGAAAATTCGTTAATTAGAGATAAATCTTTCAAAATATTTTCCAGGTTGGTTTCGGTAAAATGGAGGTCCAACTCTGGTTGTCTTTAATGTTTCGCTGCTTCATATGTTAGCTCAATCTCGTCATTCGAAAAACATGAAAAATTAATACTGCTAAGATCCCATGGAGGAAAAAAAGTTAAGGTTCATTTTAATTCATTCGAATTTTGTCAACCACTGCAATGTCTGTCGTACAATAGTCCTCCTGTTGCGTCGAAGGGTGGCGGTATTAAAAAATCAATCCGAGAGATTCCTTTAAATGTATTAAAATAAAGAATATGCAAAACTTCATACCACTTACTTTTCTCTTTGCTTAAAGAAATGAAATTATTAAATAATAGCTCTAAATAAGATCAATTCTCAATTTTTGATGCCGTTTAGTTATTCGAATAGAATATTATATTACTTAATTTCTAAAATTTAACTTGTGTTAGAAATTTAAGGCAACCTTCTACCAACATTTTAGAAGATTTTGCTTGCGCTCGTATCCTAGATGTTGTATTTACTTTTTTTTTTCTGCCATCATTCTAAGTAAAATGTCCTTAATTCAAAAATGTTTATATTTCCCCCTTTTCTGAAGTATTTTACAAATATATTAGCGAAAATAAAAGTTATCTTTCAAAAAAGGAGTTTCAAGTAAAATATTTGCGTCCATAGAAAGGTTGAAAAGCTTTTATTACATACATTACCTTACATAATAATATGCAAGCATTATGATAACCCTCAATTGATTCTCGAAGTTTTTGAAAAATTGCAAACTACGCCAAGGGGAAGTCTTCGAGTCACGACATATTTAACATGCAACAGCTCATCTACACACAGTGAATCTTCAGTGGAACCAAGATTCGAACCATTGACTCAATGATTCCGGTCATGTGTTCCTTATCGTGACCTCTCAGATACCAAGGTCACTCGTAACCAATAGATCCAAGGTTCCAAATTCTCTTGTGGAGTGATGTGGAAGAAGAGGAAATGAAGCCCGTGCTCAAATGTAACTCTCATCAATTTTCTATGCATCAAAATTACAAGATTTTTTCAGAACCTTCGTAAACTTCATAAATCGTTAATTTCAATTAATAAAATAGAATTATATAATTTTTAAAAAATTGTAAAGAGAAAACTACCTACGATTCAATACAAAACTAAATCTCTGTGGCATAGTAATGACTTTTAATGGAAGAGTAATGTTAACATCATGTAAATGTTGGAATTTATCCTCATTAAAAATACTTAGGAGAACTATTTTTTATAATAATAATACAAACACATTGCAAATAATCGGCTCCGGTGGCTTACAGATAGCGTGCCCATTTCGTAAGCCTAAGGTTGTGGATTCGACCTCGGCAGGAGACGATAGATTTTCTGGATGCGAAAATCGTAGGCACGTATGTCATATGATTACGTGGCATGTCAAAGATCCCTTGAGTATTAATTTGGCGCTGGTGTTCTCGGCAAAATTAAATTATGGCAATATTAAGCATTCAGAGAGAGTTTGAATTAAATGAATTCAAGCGTCCAAATTTAGTAGCGAGACCCACCACCAGATGGTGCCACCACTGAAATGGTAGTTATATTTAGACGCAAAGACTGAACAGCTAATATGCAGCCCATTAAAAAAATAATATTTTCCCCAAAAAAATTATATTGTGAAAGGACTTAAATTTCATTCACAGGATACATTAAAGGCGGTGGGGATCTTAATAAATTGAAGAAGCTCAGCAATTGTTTATAGCAACTAAATACTTCTGCGAGGTAACATATTTCTGGACAGGAAATCGAAAATAAAACACACTGCTAAAAGCTTAGAAGTAGTGCATTGAAATCCCTCTGACAGTTTGACAGTTTCACTTTTCTTGAGACAAGTGAGTGACGGTTATTTTGCTCTTAAACGTCCGGCATTAGGTGATGTATGTGTCCAAATTGTTTTTTCTGCGCACTTTATTACTTTTTTTGTCTAAATGGACACCGAATTTAGCCTGCATAGTCTTTGCATGCAATGGGAAATGTCTTATTTTCACTTCTTGCTTCGATAGATAAGGAAAGGAAAGAAGACTCGTAGTACAAAATATAGAAGATTGACTAATTTCTGATTGAAATAAATGAAAAATTTCTTTCTGTAAGACTAAGTTACGAAAATCATCTAAGTATTTTTTTCTAAAAAAAACCCTATTCCACAGATGAAATGAAAATTTGAGTAAATGTTTTCTTAATCATGCTACACTTATGCAAAAATCAAAAAATTGTTACATGGAACAAAAGGTGTAAAAGTTACTTAAATCTATTTTTAATATATATTGTAGTGTGTGCGTGAGTGGTGTGTGGTGTGGTGTGTGTGGTGTGTGTGTGTGTGTGTGTGGCGTGTGTGTGTGGGTGGTGCGTGGCGTGCGTGTGGTGTGGTGGTGCGTGCGTGCGTGTGTGGGGGGTGCGTGCGTGCGTGCGTGTGGGGGGGTGGCGTGCGTGCGTGCGTGCGTGTGGGGGGGGGACATGAAGACTTGGATTTTTGTGTTGAAATCCTTCATGTAAAAATTCCTTCTTTCCTTTGTGATGTGTACTTCACGCTTACTTCTGTAAGCCCCAGTGTGATACTTTGTGGTTCACGGGGTGAATAAATGTGTTCTCAATAAAAGAAATATTACATAACAATTTTATAGACAGGGTAATAAATATTTGTATTCATTATAATGTTCCTTGTTGTATTTTAAAACTCTGTTAAATATTGTGTAGTTTGATATGTGTATTAGATTTGTGTAAATGCCAAGAGATGGTGCTGCAGAAATTGTTCAATTGTTTTATGTAATGTACTTGTATATTCATTCTCGTCTTGTCTCCCGTCATTAAATGTTGTGTTTCTATACGTCTCTCTTGAATGAAGTCTATATTCACACTAAGTTAATATTTTCCCAACTCTACAATATTTGCATTAATTTTGTGTACTTTATTGCAAAGCAGATATATATTTCACGTACATAACAGAAATTGAACAGTATAAGTATGTTTAACTTTCGGAGAAAACTTAGAGGTGCGACGTTAAACGAACAATTGAGTTTTTTAGCATATTTCTTTATAGAGTTCATTGCAAATTCCTTTTTTTTTAAACAGTTTCAACGTTAGAGTGGTGAATATACTGAATGTGATTTTTAAAAATCTATCAACTGTGCTTTGTCGAAAGAGAAACAAAGCATATTTGGACAGACAGATAGGTAGCCAGATAGTAAATATCAAATTAAATTAATATAAATCAGAATGAGTCAGAATGTAAATGGAGCAAACAAAGTGAGAGTAACCTATCGTGTGAGATTTGAATAGGACAGGAAACTCCTTTCTTATCTCATCCCACTCCACAATACAAGGGATATTTTAAGACTTTAGCTCTTTTGTTACGTTTGATGACGGACTGCTTATCTGTGCGATTGAATTTCGAGAAATTCTTGATTTGTTGGAGCCAATAAATAGCAGTTCTGATGCAGAAATTAATAATGAAACTCTTGTCAAAACTGTTGCATTTTCTAGTGCTTTACATTGATTGGAAACTGTGCAAACATACCTTATGCAAATGACACATACAGATGTAAATGACACTGTAATTTCTTCTCTCAATAAAGTCGAAAAAATAATTCTTTCGTGTCAGGAATCAAAAAGATTTTAAACATTTATCAGTCAGTATTTTAAAATTTCCAAATCACTGGCGCGTTATCATTCCCTAATAGTATTTTCAGCCGTCGAATGAGAAGTGTAAAATGTCCAAAAATAATATTTTTTGTCCAGTAGCTTATTGCAGTATTTCCATAAAGTAAATGGAAAAAAAATTTTGTTTTGTTCCGACCACGAAATAACGAATAACCCGATTTAACGAACAAAATGTTCTGTCGCAATGAATTTGTTAAATCAGGGTCCAACTGTAATTCAAAATTGTATCTTTTCTAGCTATTGTTTTCATTTACACCTCCAAGTATTCTTCGAAGTATTTTTTTCTCAAATAATGCAGTTCGATTTTCTTCCAGTTTTGTTATTGGCCAAGCCTCAGATGCATAGATGTCATAGATGCATAGATGCCTCAGATGTCAGAACAGGTCTAATAAGAGTTTTGTAAATTAAAAATTTTGTGTTTCTTGAAAGAAATTTAGATTTTAAAATCCTCCATCAAATCATAAAAAACTTTATTTGCCAGGTATAATCGATTCTGGATTTCATGAGATATTCTGCTATATGAGAGAAAGTAAAAAATATTAATAATTACATAATTTTATAAGATTAAAATATAATAAGATTCAAGTAAGTAGAATGAAAAGTAATCTTAGATATCAACTCACAATTTTTACCAAAAATAATTAGGTCATCAATATATCTATATAGGATCAAAAAATCACGAGAAGAGAGAACATTTAATACGTTAAAAGCTACCAAGAAAGAATTGTCCGTACGGAAGAAAATGGCATATGCACATACATTATGATCGAATTTGTAAATGTATTAGCCCACCTTTGGACATATTGTAATTTGTTATCCAGCTTGGCATTAACATGCATATTTGAAGCATGCCCCTTCTTGTAGAATTGCTTGTTCTATGTGTTCCAATTGACGAATTAATTTGCGTGATCCAGAAATGATAGGAAACGCTTTCATCAGATCTCACATATGCTGTATTGGGTAAGATTTGGTGGTCACGAAGAAAAACAAGATATCAATCATTGGCATGGCCAAGTAATTTTAGCGCGTTTTTCACATGTTGTATTTTACAATAATGCAACTAATAAACTTTTTACTAACAGAAAGTAGTACTGTACCACTCCTATAACTGTACTACTATTGAGCTGTGAAGAAATAATGACACAAATCTGTATCAGCACTATAAAAAAGCAAAAAACTAGCGAAATTCAGGAAAATTTGTAGGAAAATTCGAGAAAACTATGGGAAAATTTAAATATGATTCGACTCATCTAGGGCCCAAATGCGACCCAATGCCGAAAACCCGAGGTCAATTGGTTGCTTATTGGCTGAAAAAAGGTACGACAAAATATAGAACGAAGACGAAATTTGCGTCCTAATAGCACTTTCGGCCGCCCATCCGGTATAGTGGTCAGTGAAGCTGACTGCGGTGCCGCAGGGACTGGGTTCGAATCCCGGAGAAGGCATGGATGTTTGTGTTGTAATCCTTTCTTCTGTCTGTGTTGTTTACCCCCGTGTTATACGTTCGGTGATGCACGGGGTTTATAAATGTTAAAAAAAAAAATAGCACTTTTGTTCCATTACGTGAAAAACGCGCTAATAATTGAGTGTGGCTGTGCATTATCCTATTGAAATGCAAATCCAGGGGTCTGTGAAAGGAAGGGCAACATTATATGGCGTATAATCTTGCCGATGTATCCCCGTTCTGTGAGGCTGTCTTGAAAGACCACGAAAGGCATCTGACTATCAGATGGGATGATACTACCATACAGTAAACATTTATACACCAAAATGAAAAGTTTATACACCATACAGTAAACAAAAACATCAAGAAACATTCACATGTTTCTACAAGGTAAACAAAAAAGTTCCTCCCGTTTGCGCGTTTCCATTAAAAGAAGTGAGAATAAGTATGTAAACTCGTGATTAAGAAACCGTCAGTCGAGAGTAGGAATATTAGTTGTTATAAAAGCAGGTCCACTGCTCACATTCATCAATCGGAACTCGTACAGTAAAGAAGCAAAATGAATGTATCAAAGGAGCTCGTTTGGGGTTGTTTACTTTACGACTTCAAAGTGGGCTTATCAGCCGCTGCAGCAAGTCACCGAAAATGTCAAGCGTTTGGGGATAGTGCTGTCAATGAATGTACGGCAAGGCATTGGTTTCAAAAATTCAGGTGGGGAGATTTGTCCCTCTGTGATAAAGCTCGAACAGGACGACTACAGGCCTTGGATGACGAAGCCCTGCCGGCGGACTTTGAAAAGGACTGTAGTCAAACGTGTGGTGAACTTGCCAGAAAATTCAACACTTCCAGTGAAATGGTTAAACTTCATCTTCACCGCTTAGGTAAGACGTACAGGCTGAGCAAGTGGGTTCCTCACACGCTGTTGGAAGTCCATAAGCAACAACGAGTGGCAGCCTGTTTATCATGGCTTTCTCGCCACCGTAGCGCATCCATATTCGATCGGGTGCTGACCATTGACGAGAAGTGGGTCCTGTATGACACACCCGAGTGTTCCAAACATTGGTTGTCACCCCAGAATACTGTCCCGCACAGCGCAAGACCACCTATGCACCCATGCAACCTTATGCTTTGTGTCTGGTGGACTTGTCGTCAAGTGGCTCACTATGAGTGGCTATCAACGGGCCAAATAGTCACTGCGGACCTTTATTCCCAGCAATTGGAACGTGTACAACAGGCATTGCATCAGAAGGAGCCAGCACTGGTTAATAGAAAGGGTGTACTGTTATTGCATGATAACGCGAGGTCGCATGTCACGCGGGTGGCTAGAAATATGATACAGCGACTTGGTTGGGAGACTTTGTGCCATCCTCCTTACTCCCCTGACCTTGCATCATCAAGTTATCACCTCTTCCATTCCCAGGACAATCATCTTCGTGGTAACACCTTCACCAATGAAGCAGACGTGCGCCAAGCTCTCACGGACTTCTTTGTGTCCCACACCCCCGAGATCTACTGCAAGGGGATTGGACAACTGGAGACACGATGGCAGAAGGTGCTGGAGGCCGATGGTGATTACTTCCAGGGCTGAGAATAGGCTATGCTGTTTGTATGTCATGTTCTTTTGGGTCATTAAAAATGGCAAGAACTTTTTGTTTACCTTGTATAAACAGAAATAGGAATGTTATTATTACAATATAGAACTACTGTGCACAGTATTTTTGCTTAAAAGACAGATTTATAAATACTAAAATAAATTATGATAGGTGTAAAATATTTTGAGTATCATTTGTACAGTGTAACAATCCACTTGTTTGTAAATGTTAGTAATAAGAAACAAATGAGGAGAAAATAGAAACTAATGTATTAGCCGATAACTCCCAGAATATTCAAAATCCATCGATATTGTAAATTTGAAAATAATACGAGTCGTAAAAAAAATTCTCCATTCTTGAATGAAGAATTTCTATCTATTTCAATTTCATAAGGTTTTTTTCCTTTCTTCGTTAAAATATAAAGTTTCAAAATGTTCGGCAAAAGACACACAAAAAAAATCGTTTCCGAAATATTTTCTTTTTTAAGAGGTTTTACTACTATCCCCCCAGATTTATAGGTTTCTTTCAATTCTGACTGATTGCGGAAACATTTTTTGAAATATCGCTAAAAATTCATCATTTTTTGTTTAATTATAACATAAAAATAAAAAAAATTCCAATACTTTTTTTTATGAAAATGGACAATATTAGGTTAAAATTAGGCATATTTCGCACATCACGGCAAACACAGTAAAATAAATTCTAATATATAGAATAAAATAAAAACCTCTTAGAATTTTATTTAAATATAGTTGCCTATGTGCATTGAATAATTGCATCTTTGAATAATTTCAATTTATCACAAAATTAGGGGTCAAAAAGTGCACAAAACGCAAATTTTTCAAATATTTTGCATTTATCCCAAAGAAAAAAATCATAAAAAAAGGTAAATATTCTGCTTTTTCTGTAAATCACAACATGCATACTATAATAATAAACAAAGATAAAAAATTTCATGCAGTTATCTCAAGAATTTTTTGAAATATCATGTTTACCGTGCGATAAAGTATAAAAAAATCTGTTTGGGAGAAAAACGCATTTAAAGGATTTAAGATCAAAATCTTAAAAAAATATATCCTCTGTTCAAACAACCTAAAACCTCTTTATATCAAAAGAATATACCTTTTATAAAAACATATAAATATTATAAATTTGTTTCAAATTCTTTTTTTAATTTTTTTACCAATTTTATAGTCAAAAAAGTTTTTCTTAACGTCTAAATACATGGTTTTTTTAATACAAATTAGAGACACAAAAAAGCATAGAAACAAACTTTATTACATTAAAAAATAATACTATTTGCGTGGAAAAATAGGTATCTTAGAGCTTAAGAAATATGTAATATAAAAATACATTAGTGTTGTGACGGATCTATTCGGGCCTATACTAATTCCTTCTTTTTCCCTTTCAATAAAAATATTTATTTCAACCAACCTTCATCGAGAAACCAAACGTGATTTATGTAAAAAAGAAATACTATATAAATTAGGTTTTCGCGAGTTGAAGGAGAGCGAAGTGAGAAGTCAAGTTAAGTAAAATGAAGAGAGTGAGAAGTCGACACGTAGTTGTTGACAAGTTAAGCGAGGTTGATACTTCTGATGTGCGCAAAGAGAAGTGGAGATTCGAAGATTGAAAAGCATTGAAATTAACCATTACGGAGCGTGGAGTCTTCGTCAATTCATCCAGTTTAAGATAGTGCCTGAAATTCTCCGTGAACGATCTGCAGCATTAAGAAACAAGGTACCGTAAATTTGATTAAGTAAAATCTGATTATTAGTGTGCGGCGTAGTTGTAAATGTGCGCGTTTAAGCTATCTTAGATTCAGTTGGGGTACTGTGATATTTTCCCCGCTTGTATATATCTCACCTCTGCACTCTACCATAGTTACATACCTTAATTAGAATTGTGTTGTGTCTGTTCGTAATAACTGATAAGAATCAATAAATCAGTTAGAATTGGAATAATGTCTTTGGATCGTTTAGTTCCTCCTACACATCTAGCCGGGTTTTCAGATAGACAGGAAGGTATGAATGTAAGGGTCACCACAGTGTCACTACAGGTCACCACAGTGTGTGTTATTTTATCAGTAAATATTCACGAAAATTTCTTTTAAAAAATATTGCTTATCACAAGGTTATGAGAAATTGTAATAAAAATCATATAAAGAACAGCTTTTAAACCCTCCATATGCTTTTGCCACTTTGCCTTTTTTTCATTGATAGTAATTTTGTTTCCTTTGTGGCTTTTCTTGTTCTTCCGTGACAATTTTTTTAATTCTAATTTGTGTCTCGCAGAAGGTAAAATGCGTTCCAGACCAAATTTTACAAATCCATGTACAAAATCTTAGGAAGGGAAGCATTTTCATTTTTAATTATTGATAATAAATCAGTATATCACAAATTAAAAGAAACTAGCTGCATGGCCCGGCGTTGCACGGGTTTTTTCAAGAGTATAGTTATTTTTGCTTTTAAAATTTCCCCTTCTCGTATCAGTGTAAGCACTCTTCCTGGTGTGTCTGTGACTTTCATATTAATATTTCATTAAAATACCCTTTTTTTTTAAATTTCTTCCATCTCTTCGCTTCATCGGATGGGTCTGTTTCACGTCAGAATATCCCAGCGTTGCACGGGCTCTTACCAAGTACACCACTTTAGCCTCATAGAAATTTCCCCTTTCCCTCTCGACGCCTCTCAATAATAATGCACCTTTGCGAAATGTGTTTCAAGTTTAATAATTGTACCTTTAAGTAAAATACTCCATAAAATGTTACTGTATAAGGCTTTCTAAGTAAATTCCGAAACCTTTATGAAAAGATTTCAACTTTTTGTCACCAGCTGATTCAGTATTATTGGGATTATAGCTGCGTCAACGTACCATTACTCCCAGCACCAATGATGAAGCGATTTTCATTAAATCGGAGATTCTTAGAACTGGTATATCTTGCTTTAGGCAGGATTAATTAATATTTTGTCTTTAAAAAGACAGCTTTCTGTTAAATATGTAAAAAAAAAAGATGTTAAAAAAATATATGAAACAAAATATCAAGACGCAAGAGAATAAGAAAATCGAAAAATAGCAACAAATGCACGAATTTATTTGCACATTTTACAGAAAACTAATCAACTATTTTTTTTAAAAATATATCACCATGTCCCCTCATCACCTTACCTAAATTAATATTTTTTAAATAAATTCAATAAAACACCAAAAAAAATCGTAACAAAGTATTAAAATACAATCATTTTCAGTTTCGATATCTAACTTCCGGTTCGTTTTTGCTGCACTCACTTTAGATAAAAACTGCTATAACTTCGTAAATAATTTAAGTAGAAACAAAGGTAAGGTGTTTTTTTAGAAAGCAGAAAATTCAAGGATATAAAATTTGAAGCAAAAAACATTTCGTCATTTTCATTAAAATTGACGTTTTTGCACTAGTCTCTCAGACACCTTATCTTTCCATAGTACAAAAACGAGTTTTCCGAATCTATTACTGATCTACCTTAAATTAAAATATGAATCATAGACATGAAAGCAAAATGGTATTTTTGTATTGGAACTTCCCGTCCTTCGGGATATGAACTTTCAAATTTATTACTCATAAATATTGAACACGTTTTAATTTACTTCTTTACATAGAATTAGCCTGGAGACAAAACTGGTTGTAAAATGCGGGTACCGCAACAATTTATCAGTGAATGCTTTAAAATATATGAAATCAGACTTCAAACTTTTTTTCAGTTTTTAACCATAAAAATGTTTTATTAGTCTCCTTCCGCTTGAAGGAGAAAATGGATGTCACTTATATTTGAATAAAATATTACACTTCCACTTAAAATTGAATATTTTCAAAAAATAATTATTCTTCAAAACTACAGAAACTTTTATAATAAATTTAAAAGCGAAAGAAAGTCAGATAAAAAAAAGTATTTTTGTTAGGATTTAGATATTATTTACAACTGTCTGGCATTTATTTGAAGAATATATGAAAGCTTATAAACAAAGGTCTCTTTCCAGCCTTTAATCTAACCGGAATGAATTTGTAAAACGTCCCTTGATAGTTTTTTCTAGCAGGTGGAATTGATTTTAAGCAAGAATTTGGTGATATCAATAGATGTTGACTAAAAAAGTATTTAGATATTTGCTTCATATTATTATACATTATTAAATAAATGTTGATTGGTAGAGATACAAATTGTGAACACCAAAGTTCTTATATTAAACGGCCTACACAGCGTGTATCAGTACAGTGTTTACAAACTTTCATGACATATAGAGTACACATAGATCAAGGATAGCGAACCAATGGCACGCGTGCCATCAATGGCATGTGCCACAATATTCTGGGCACGTCAATGATCAAAATGATTTGCATTTTATTTCAAAATAACAAAATTCACCATGAAATAATACGAACAAACGTGAGTGATCCATCGAGGGGCAGCGGGGAGCACACTGGTTTGTTATATGTTGCCTTAGTTACGTCGTGAAGCCCAGTGGCTGAGTGATAGTGCATCGCGGACTTTCACACAGCAGGTCCGGTGTTCAAATCCCGGGATGGCAAGGTCGACTCAGCCTTTCTTCCCTTCAAGGGGTTGATAAATGAGTGCCAAGCATGCTTGGGAGCTAAACAGTGGGGGTTTCACGCCAAAACTGACCGTAACATCTGTGCTTGCACCTCAGGACCCAAGGTCACGTATACTGAAATAGGCTCAGTAGGCCTTGGCCTTCATGGGCTGTTGCGCCACTGAGTTAAGGTAGTTACGGCGTAGACTACAGCTGCTTATGGTGCAAAGTTTGTTAACGCATAGCATAGTTAATTTCGTTGATAAAACTATATTTTTTCAAGTTTATTTGTATAATATTTGAGATTTTTTATGACTGTTATTTAACATGGCTAATTCACCAAAAGAAAAAAAAGTACAACGGAGAATTTCAAACTTGATGAATCAACAAATATGGCATTATTAGTAAAGATGACAAAGTGGTGTGTGTTTTATGTTCTGCAACACCGTCTGTAAAACGGAAGTTTGAAACAAATCACAAATCCTCTTGTCAAAAAAGTGAACCGCTGCAAAAATAATTAATTGCTTAGTAGCCATTTGGCAGATGATTCCAATTCAGCATGTATTCCGCTAAAAAACTAACATCTTACAATACTAAGATAAGTTATTTGTCAACCAATATGCAACAACAAAAGTCACACAAATGTTATTTTAATTTGAATTACACTTACAACTAAAACACTTACAACTATACAGTGCAAAAGGTAGTTTTTCGTAGTAAATAAAGAGTTTTGAGTTGTTAGTATTTAGTTTTTTTTATTTTACCAATAATTACAAGTCAAAATTATTTGACGGCATGCCTATGCCTCACTAAACACTTCTAATGGGGCGCTCCCGTTAACTCTTAAGTTCATTTAAGTTAACTATCATAATACCCAGGTTCGTCTATTAAACTTAGTCCACATTACGAGTGAGTTAGTCTATTCTAATCAAATTCAAAGATAACGCAACTCTTAATGGAATTACTCAGATTAAAATTAAAATGTCGTTTATTACATTTCTAGATTACACGATTGCATTACAAATTTAAGCATAAAAGTTAACCAAGAATAAGAATTAAGGAAACATTTTGAATAAGAATTAAGAATTCATGGCACTTATCTGAAACTGAGGCAAAGTGATGGAGCGGCGGATACAACCAGAGCCCCTCGGTTTGCGAGTTTTCTACATGGAAGATCTAAAGAAAAGATAGAAAAGTGTCGAAAACTATCGTGCGGCACCTTTTAAGGGAGGACCAAACTCCCAATTGAGTGCTTACGCGCACTCTTTGACAAAAACCCCTATTGGTCAATCCCAAAGCGCAAAGTTACAATTTTAATTAAATTTATGAGGTTGTTCACCCTTGAGTGCCAGTGACTGCACCCCAGGCTAAAGAAATTCAACAGCATTCTGTAAACAAGGGAAACACATAAAATTACGAAGTCGAGGACCATCCCCATCACTTCTTTAGGACAAAATGGCACTTTGATCCATAAAGGTTCGTCACCCCTGCCCTAAAAGATGGAAAATGCACAGGAATGCAAGGAAACGCTTTCAAGCGCCGTAGTGAAGACACAAAACACAAGAAAGATGTGACCCGAATAAGAGGGAAAAGCATGGTTATTGTTCTTAGTATATCAAAAATGTCAGAATGTCTTTAGCTCGTGTACTGGATAGACTGAGCTATGTATATCGAAGCATCAGATGACGGTGCATAAACGCACGCGGTTTTTGCTGCTGCGGTTGCTACGAAGCTTAATTTCGTCTGCTGACAGAGTGGTAGTAGGACTGAACGTTACATTAAGGTATCCGACTACCCTAAAACTAAATTTTGCCCAAAATTGACAAAAAAATTTTATGATTTTATTTTGTGTGTGTGTGTGTGTGTGTGTGTGTGTGTGTGTGTGTGTGTGGTGTGTTGTGTGTGTGTGTGTGTTTGTGTGTGTGTGTGTGTGTGTGTGTGTGTGTGTGTGTGTGTGTGTGTGTGTGTTGTGTGTGTGTGTGTGTGTGTGTGTGTGTGTGTTGGAGGCATTTCTTTGAATAGCAACAGGAATTGTTTGGCTAGCCATTTCAATTTCATAGCGCAGTTCCTCTAATGTGCACGGTTTCTTGCTGTACACCACATTCTTGAGGTAACTTGATGCGTAAAAGTCAAGTGGTGAAATGCTTTTTGTTGATCGAATGTCAGACATACTTGCGCCAGGATCTCACTTTCCCAACTAAAAAACACTAGCGCCATCTGTCCCACAACTATTGCTGAATATGCAGAAACACTAATGCTAGCTGTTAATAACAACTCTTACAGTTTAAGCCTGTAGCTAATGTGATATCAAACTGATGCTATTTACATATTCTTCAGTCTTGAAGTATATACATTTTATCGTCCCTTTATATTTGTCCTGGACATTTATAACCGTTGTACTGATGACACGATAACGAATTTTTTTAGCGTTATTAAATGATTATTCAAAATGACAAGTCAGTCGTGTTTTAAAAAGTTGATTTGATTGATTGGTTGTTTTCTCATTTCGAAACTATCCTGAGGCTACTGGTGGTATAACTCGTAATTTTAAACTCTGCTTAAGTGGTGGGTGGTAACTATGCTTATGGTGTGTGGATGTCGTGTGGGTGGCAAAATTATGTGCGCACACAATTTGAAGCAAAGTGTTATATTAAGTGAAACTTTTTGGGGTTATCTTTCCATCTTTATTTCTTCTCAACCACAACAAATTACACATTCGTTTGCCAAACTAGTTCTGTATCGGATACTTTCATGAACCTTAAACCGTCAATGAAAAATTCCCGCCTTTACCACAAAGAAGATCCCGGATGTGAAGTATTTCAGTGCCTTGGGCACACAGCATCTCTTAAAAACGCTAGCACTAATAATTTCGCCATGAGAATTAAAAATATGGGCAAATCAAAGATAGAAAGAAGAAAATATCAGAGTCCGTACAGCGTACTAAGCAAACCGGTTGTGGCTGGCTTTCGGTATCCCGTACACGGCGTTCGGGCAAACCAGTTAAGGGGCTAAATATGACTCAAAAATTATATCAATGTTATTTTTCTGTGTATGCGGCTTTAAAATTTATATTTCTATCCCAATAGGGACTGCCGTACGGGTACACCAAGATACCAAATACCGGTATTTTGAACCATTTTGTACAGTTTTTAAATACCGGTATTCACAAGTTTAAATACCGGTTTTTCGGAAATTGCACCATGATTAAAATATATTATTAATGAAATAATTTTACATCCATTTCAGAAGGTGAAAAAATATCAAACGTCTTTATTCCGTTCATTCCGTAGTTGTTATTTTTATTTTTCCTAGCTGGTTCTACAATTCCAAGGCAACTCATTAAATCCATCCTTTAATTTTTTTCATTGCGAGATACAACAGGAATCCAAGCTCATCTGCGTTCCTTCATCCATCAACACCTTTTGCTACAATGTTTCCCTAATGGGCGAAATTAATTAGACTGTGAATACAAAGTTGCATCGTACAATCAAGAGCAGTTATAAAATATCTGAATCATCCAAGACTAAAACTGTCCTATTACAGCTTAAAGCAAAACTGCAATTGCACAGTATTCGTAATCTGATATTCTTATCTGACAAACAAAGTTGTGTACTTGTGATGAAAATGCGTAATATTTGATATTTTCTGAATAGGTAAGTTTGTTATTCAAATTTTATTTGCATATTTTACCTTAAAGTTCAAAGTGTTTTTTCAGATTCATTATATATATACTCTTAAAAAATAACCCATACTTATGAATAAGAATAAATTTACAGAACATGGAAAATCAATTGATATAATACTTCGATTTGGTCTCATTATAGGCACAATGTAAAAAATTTCTATAGTTATTCAAGTAAATGGAGGAAATACAAACGGACTCCATACACATTTAAAAACGAAAACATGATACAAATTTGTTATAAAAGAAAGAATCTAATTGCGATGAAGGTACAAATTTTTAAGCACAGTTTCTAAGCCAAGATGTCAGGAATTTTAGATTATTTCGAAAAAAAAAGATAATTTGGATGAAATTATAAATAAAAATGATAGTAATATTTGCACTTTTTTTTTTTTAAATAAATAAGATGTTCCTTTATTTTTTTGTGATTCTTTACATACTGTTATAATTTATAAGTTACAAATTATTTCTTGTGATATTTACACTCTCTAATCAAACTGGCAAGTAAAAAGAAAGAAAAAGAAACACCTATGTTTTATTTTTTTTTAAATTTCTAATACCGGTATTAAAACCGGTATCTCGGTATTAAGTTCTAAGAAATACCGAATGCCGGTATTGAACTTTTGGTCCGATATTGCAATTCCTAATATTTTGCATCCATTTCAGAAGGTGAAAAATATTAAACGTCTTTATTCCGTTCATTCCGTAGTTCATATTTTTATTTTTCCTAGCTCGTTCTACAATCTAAGGCAACTCATTAAATCCATCATCTAATTTGTTCATTGCTAGATAAAACAGGATAAAAGACTATTCATAGTGATTACTAAATAAAATATACTAGTATTTTTAAGATAAAAAATAAATAACAGAAAATTATTTTAAATATTCGTATTTGTTTTGGCGTTTGAAAATTTTAAATTATTTAATTATGTACCGATGATTTTAAGTGGAGATGATAAAAATCTACCACTAATTGAATTTCTAAATGAAACAATTTAAATATGTCCAATGATCGAAAACTCAGTACTACAAAATATAAACGACGATCGATGTGGTTTTTACGCGATACTTAGATAAATTGAATCAAACATTTTCCTTTCTTACTTTAGTTACATAAGCCTATTGTATCTTTTTTAGAACAAATTAAATACTTGAAAGTGCAAAAGTCTAAGTATTGTTGAAATTAATGGTGACAATGATGCAAACAATTAAAATAATATTAAAAATCAAGAACTTGTTCTTGATTTTGTATTTACTTATATTTCAATGCATGAAATTTAAGTAAATACAAATACTATCCATAAGTAATATGATTGTATATTAATTGTTATTTCAATTCAATTGTATTTATATTTGTCATCAGGGCCGATCCTAGGTATCGACCGCCCTCGTGCAAACACCTAATGTGCCGCCCCCTAGAGAAATTTTCATATATTTTGACTAATACTTAATGTTGACGTTAAAAACTCATCTACTTATATAAGAATAAAAAAATTAATAATAACTCAAATAAAGAAGTGCAAAACTTTATTTTTTGGCGAGGTAATGAGTTATAATAGCGACATAATATACTTTATCAAAATAATAAACTAACAAAAATATTACCTTTAAAATAAAAACATATATTTTTATAATTATAATTGCAAAACAACAGAATTTACTCAGAAAATACGATCTAATAAAAATAAATGCTAAGGCATAAATCTCGTGTGTCAGTCCTTCTACAAAGACTAAGTAATAAATTATACTGTAAAATCCAGTGTATAACGCACACTTTTTTAACACAAAAAATAAGATGGAAATGTACGGGTGCGCGTTGTACGCTGGGTATAAAAATGAGAGCTTTAAAAATACAAAAAAA